>APFE031538786.1:11613-34300 GCA_000404065.3 Pinus taeda | reverse complement strand
AACAATATGAGAAAATGAAGAAAGAACTAAAACTATGGACCAATTATTATAATACAATCAACCAACTTCAGAAAATGCAAAAAGATAAAAGATTATAAAAACATTTTAAGTAGACACATATACAACCACTACAATAACTTATGTCTGTGGGTTAACTCATTTTTTAAGGTTGTAACAAGTATGCATTTATGTATTTATTTTTAGATGAAGTCATTCTTCTGAGTTTTAGTTAAGCCTAGAATCTAGCTCTATGTCTAAGTATTTCTTGATTCTCCGCAACTATGCTTACATGGTAAGGGATGTATTTGTAAATTGATCGAAATGAAGCTTTGAAACTTAAATTTCTTGGAATGTCGAGGTGTCTTTTAGTTTCTTCTCTCAATATATTTAGACAAGTCTCCTCTTTATTGATAATCTAAAGCAATATTGTCATTAAGCTAAGAGGCTAGTTTAGTAGAGAGGCTTATTCTAAAACCTTGTATGAGGGGAATTTCTAAGTTGGTTTCTTGGTCGGTCCCCTTTTAAAATAAAATTTAAAATTTAAAATTATGTTTTAAAGAGAAAAATAATGTAGACTCTCATAAAAATAAATCAATAGAAGTAAAAAAATATATGAGTAACACTTTCAAATATTTTACTTTTCAAAAATATTGCAACAAGAGATTTAAATAAACTATTTGAAGATCTATCTCAAGTAATTTATGTGGATAGAACTTCATATATATTTATATAGAAATAAATTTCTAAAATAACATTTTAATGTTGTATATAAAAAATATTCAATGTGTATCAATAAAATATTTTAACAAGAATTAATATGGACATATACTGAAAAATATATTTAATAATAAAAACTACTTTAATCTGCTTGACAAAATGTCTAGATGTACATCTGATGTATATATATGTTTATTTGTTCCTATATGTATACTCTATTTATCATTCAAAAATACAATTTAAACACTAAGCAAACACATTGTATTTTACACTATAAAAAACTTTGCACACGAAATTTGATCTGTGTCGACTCATGTTAAATTTGTGCTTAAAGATGGCTCTATGCTGGCAGATGCCTTTCATTTCTTATTATATTGTGTCATTGGGAAAGTTTGACCTTCAAACCAAACCAAACTAGACCAAAAGAGATCGCGCGACTGCCTGAATTAGTCTTTATTAAATTGTTTTTACAAATGGAGTATCTATTTGTGCCTTGTTACAACATTCATTGAATAGTTCTTCCATTATCAGTCTTAGTTTTGTTTTGTTTAACATGCAAGCGCATTCAATTGTGTTTATGATAGCATTCGATTGTGTTTATGATCAAATATATATTTTTGTTGTAAGTCAATATTAATTTATTTATTTTTATATTTATGTGAGATGTTTTTTTTTTGTGAATCCTTCTCTTTTTATCTATGGAAATGTATATTTATTTGACATGCACTTAAATATTGTATAGTTATTATTTTATTAAAAATACTCATATTATAATGTATTTTTTTAATAAAAATTGCTAGAATGAATATCTTTATTTATTATTTTTTTAAATTACACTTTAAATAGAATTATGGGGTTTGATTCTTTTATTGATATTGTAAAATAGATTCCAAGTTTATAATGTCTATAAAATTGTATATTATGACCATATATATTTATTAAAAGAATAAGTTTCACTTAATGCTAAGTAATGTTAAGTCAAGTCAAGTTTATAAATTAGATTTAAGATTTGTGTTTTAGGCTTAGGATTATGTGAGGGAGGGAGGAAGCAATAGGAGGGAGAGAGATATATCGAGAGTGGGGAATTGGAGAGAGAGTCTCAAAGAGAGAAAGTGTCAGAAACTGAGATAGATGTTAAGACACGGAGAGTCAAGGGGGAGAGAGAATTAGAAAGAGGATGAGACATAAAAAGAGAGAGGGAGAGAGAGATATAGGAATAAATGAAAATAGGGAAGTAGTGAAAGAGACATAGAGAAAGGGAGAGAGAAAGTGGGAAACAAAAAGAGAGGGAGAGGGGGAGAGAGAGAAGGGGGGAGGGTTATTGAGAGAGAGTTGGGAATATTGAGAGAGAGAGAGAGGGATAGGGAGAGATAGACATAGTGGAAGTGGGAGAGGGAAGAGGGAAGAGAGGCAATGAAAGTGAGACAAGGATAGAGAATGTGAGAGAGACATCGGGAGAGAGAGATAGAAAAAGAGAGAATGAGGTAGAGAGATATAGATAGGGGGAGAGAGAGATATAAAAAGAGAGAGAATGAGAGAGGAAGTAAGAAAATGAGAGTGGAAGAATTAGAGAGGGGGAGAGGTGAAGATTTTTACAAAGAGAGTGAGGAGGATATAATGTCAGAGAGTATGTGAAAGAGAGATTTTGAGAGTGAGAAAGAGAAATATTTGGAGGTAATGAGAGAGGGAAATATAAAGAGAAAGGGGGAGAAAGTGAGAGAATGGTGAGAGAGAGAAGGAGACAGGGGCCAAGGGGGGAGGAAGTAGAAATGGAGTGAGCAAGAGACAAAGAGATATTCAGGGTGAGATAGGAAGACAGAGAGGGAGAGGGGGAAGGGAAAGTAAGAAGGAGATAGAGAAGGTGATATATTGAAAAAGAGATATAGAAAAGGATAAAATTTCACAGAGAGAGTGAGAGAGAGACATAGTAAGAGTCAGAGAGAATGATTGAGAAATAATGTGAGAGAGAGACAGGATTGACAACTAATAGCAAGAGATATAAGGAGTTGGAGAGAGAATGAGAGAGGGACAAAGGTATCGAATGAGGGAGGGCCTATTTTGACCCTTCAACGTTCTTTCAAAATATTCATACACATTTTTCATTCATTAAGCATCTGAAGTAATATTCTCATTGGCATTTATTGCAAAAAGGATTTTTTGAAATAGCATCTCCCATCTTTGCTCATTTATCTCTATTCCCTAACTCCAATGACGAGAACCATGAATTTATGCTAAAACATTTGGAGTGTTGAATCTTCAAATTTTTTGTTATTTTCCACATAGAATTTTCAGAGATGAGGAAGAGGATAAGGGGGCTGTATGTTTTTTGAATCGATCATTGAAAATTGTAAATGAGATGAAAAACAAATCTATGGTTTCGTTTGATTCATTTGATGCTAACTCTAGTTTTTGTAGATTTTATTTTCATGGTAGGATAGCAAATTTTTCTGTATAATGTATTATTGTTTACATTGTTTAAACAAATCATTAACAATTTTAATTTAGAAAGGGAAAAACATAGGGTTCTATTTAATTTATTTGTTTATAAATAATGTTTTTTTCTTTAATTTCACTCTGTAGCAACCACTTTCCTTCTGGGAGATATTTAGATTTCTTTATAAAAAAAACTCCTTTGTGTCAATATCCTTTTATCTATCTTATGTAAATTTGTGTGGTTGAATATATCTTTTGCAAAGGAATGGCCTTACATTGTTAATGATTCTCTAGGTCATATATATGATTACACACCATGAAATGCCTATTGTGTGGACCTTTTCTTAGAAATTTATTTATTTTAAATCATGTTTTTACTTGGTTTATCTTCTATACATTTATCTTATTGAACATGTGTGACTTTATGGAGGAATACTTTTCTAGTTATTTATTTTACCCTCAATGATATTTGTGTAAACATATTTAGATCATTTTTTGTAAGTAACACTTGAATATTTGATGTTGAGTAATATTTATTTTTATATTTTTAAATGAATATATTACAAATATTTCATAATGATATCGATTCCCTTTCAACGAAGAGTTCGTCATTTGCATTTTACATTTGTTTTCGAGGTTGTATTTTTTTAGCAACTTTGTTTTTATCATTTCTGCTAAAACTTTATAAGAAACACAATATAATTTATCGTGTAGGTGAAAAAAGCTAGTTCTACCCTAAATCTAGATCAAATATTTCAAGGTGCAAGCCTCTTTTGTGGGTGCAAAACTTGGGTGCAACTAGAAAAGTGTAATCAATTTATTAGCTTAATAGATTGAAATTTAAGATTCATCTAGGGTTTTTTTTATACCATATGTGTTATAAGGATTGTATGGATGTTTATAAAGAATGAATTGATGTCTCCTAACATTTAATATTAAGTTATATAACTATGATAATGTTAAGGGTGTTAAATATAATTGTGTCTATCACATAAAATCATATAAATAATATGATTAATACTGATATGTAGAAAGAAATATTCCTCATATTTGTTTTACATGCAACATTAAATGGTGACCAAAATGCATAAACTATTACCTAATTTTAGATAATGTTGTTTAGTTTTAAATAAACGTATAAATATTTAACATTATATTTTATTATTTTGAAATTATAATTTCAACGATACTCATGAATTTTGGATTGAAGTAAACGATCAAAATTATAATTCAAATAACAACATAAATAACTAAGAAGATATTTTCTTTACCTTCTCTTCACCAAAAACATTGAAAATGTAATTGTTAATTATTTTAGAGAAGAGGGATAAAATAAAGTGTTTTGTTTGGTATTATATTATTTTGCACTAACATAAATATATTTCATCACAAAATTCATCCTTTAAAGAAAGGGTAGAAAATTCATTTCTATGTTGATATTTCAACTAAACTATATTTATGACTAGTTTAAAACAACAAAGCGGAAATTAACTTTCATTACCTCAAACAATCCCTACATTTCACTTTCTAGGTGAAGATGCATGTTTACATCTGTATTGATCCCTCTACAGTTTTATCCATTATACATAGATATATTATTGGTATGAGAGACAAATATATGATTGGTAAACTCTCTCACTCTACAACTTCTATTTGTAGGAGGCAAATATCTGGTCACAACGCATAATCAGTGGCCATTGAGTTCAAAGATCCATAGTCTCCTAGAAGTTTTACACCACTCAAAAGATTGTTTTTTTTTTATTCTTGGTGCAATCAAGCATAGTAGTATAAATGAAAGCATTACTTAATAATTTACTGGCTCGCCAAATAATTTTTAAGAACTTCTCTATATCTCAACAAGAATCTTCTATATTTTTAATGATGGTATATCTTATTTATATCCATATCTCTATGAATATGAAACCATACACATTAGTGCTACAATTCATGGAATGAAATAATCACATGTGTAGCTAAATGTTTGAAAAAATATGCTTCAGACAAAGATAAAAATAATACCCTTGAGAGAATAATTAAATCTAACATCTAGTAATTACACATCACCCTTATACGAGGATGTAGAACACAAATCATGCAATCAATATATTTTAATATTTAATTCCATTTATTGATGTTATATTTTACAAAGTTTTTATAAAAAATATTTAAAGGTTTTTGATCTCATTTTCTCTTAATGTTGCATCTATCCATACTTCGCTGATTAATGACATCATAAATGAAACTAGAATTTGGTCGGTTCCCATATATGATATATGTTTTTTAGTTTATATCTTGGTTTCATAAGAGTATAAGGGAAATTTTTTATTTAGTGGCAAATTTTTAGAAGCTCCCAACAAAACATGTATAGTCTCAAACATTATTTAAATAAAAAAATCTTTAAAACATAAATTTAATTTATAAATTTTATGAGAATGTTAATGTGATTGTAGAAATTATTCTTAAATTATCCTTTTTTCATTAAAATTTATTTAAAATTTTGAATCCAATTATATCCATTAACTTTACGAAAGTATATATTTGAAACCAAATTTCATTTGCAAGTATAAATTATATATTGAGAACGCATCCTCTTTCATTATATTATACCAGTCTAACTCACAACTGCATATAATTGTTCAATCCACATATGTATATATATATTTTTAAATACTATGATTTTTTTTATTTTGTTTACCTATTTGCAAATTTAGAATAAAATATAATATAAAACGTTTCATCGTTTAGTTTCTTATCATTTTCTAATCCAATGAATGTTTGTAACAAGTTTAGCCCCCTATTTATGTCATTCTATTCAATTTTTTAGTCATTAACATTTTCCACATGTATCATTATTTATAAACTAGTGATCTTTCTTGCATGGCTCTAGATGTTTTTTTCCAATTTTTGTTAATTGGAGAACTTTTATTATTTCATAAGGTTACATGAGTTTATATAATTTTCTATGATCCTATTTTCCTCACCCATACCCTATTTGCTAGCCAATAGCTAATTACCAATAATTATAGCCAATTACCAAGAAATGTTTTTTAACTAGAACAAAAAAGACACATTATATTATAGTACCTTCAATATCAAGATGCTCCTAGATACAATTACAAATAATATGACTTTACATGGGCACTATGCTCCAGTCTAGATCATGGTAATGGAGGAGGCCTAATGTAACAGTGGATGTGCTTCACCATATATCTTGTGTCCCTTCGAAGTGATCCAATTTATGTTATAAGAGCCATTGTACCCTTTGCATGTTAGCCCAACAGAATATGTGAATGGTTTCTTTACACCTCATTCATAACACTAATAGTTGTATTCTTTTATTTATGTCAGTCTTTGTTCAGTTTCTCCATAGGTTGGGTGATATGTCAAAATTGCCTAATAAGGTTGTATTGCAAGGAAATAAGTCATCCTAGAGGGTCTCACCATGCCCGAATCTCCCACAACGTGTCATCCTTGTTGAGCCCTATCTATAGTTCCATTTCTAGCCCTACCTCATTGATAAAGCATTGCACTCCAAGCTATATAAAAATAATTCTTACAAACCAAACAACTATTTCCATAAAATAAATCAACACACTGAGATAGAATACCCCCATAACCCAAATATGTACATCATGGACATATATAAGTGGTTAGGGCTAACATTCACAACCTAAGTCGATAAACACACCAAACCCTCCATCAAAACAACTGAAACTCAAGGTCCTTATAAAACGAGGACAACCAATTAATGCTAGATGGATCTATGTATTCTAGTCCACCCACTAACAAAATTTGCCCCATCACCAAGACATAAACCCTGGACTAAACCAAAACCTTCTAAGCAATCATAATATCAATCAAGAAAATAAAGATCCAATGTCCATGGTTAATTAATAATAAGGCCAATATTGGTGAACTATGGTAGTTCCTAACCCCCATCAGGATGAATACATAGATGATGATATCAAGACATATATAGTGAGCTTAGCTTAGTGATGTATAAACCATTGACATACCCCTTTGTGAAAAATATTTCCTAGTACATCTCATTGTTTCTCTAGTGTGTATCATTTGACGAAGAGCACTATTTTTTCTACCACCTAGTATTGTAAAACCAAAAGGAAACTTCTTTTAAAGAGTCAAATCAGTCCTTTGACTGGACAAGGTTGGAATGATCCTATAATCACCTTATACCTTATACAATTTAGTATTTCCCATATTAATTCTCAGTTGATCCCCAGTTCGAGCACGTAAATCCCTAGGTCCCATCGCTGAACCAATGCAACTACTCCCACCCCCATCATCTTGTTGAAAGTAATAAAAAATCACCTCATCAATTAACATAAATTCATATGTTCTTACATGGCTCAAGGGTATCAAGACAAACATCCTTAATTATAATTAAGGTCGAGTTAGTAGCAGGAACCTCCGTCAGCCTCACTTCATGATGTTTTTTCAATGCCAATGGGCGGCTATCAATATGAATTACTTGCATGTCTATTTGGATCTTAGTTCGTGATTGAAATCTCCACCATCTTAAGGGGATCCCCTATTGGGTAAATGTGGAATGAGGAATGTGACATGCAACCACATGGTGGAGACTTAAAATGCATTGGACATTTTTTAGTTATATCATACTTATTTAATTTTTAGTCTTTCTAGATAATCGATTATTATAAAGATATACTCTAGTAACTAATTATATGTATTTTTTTATTTTAGTATATTTGGATGGCAGTAGGACGCATTACATTTATACATTAAAAAAAACATTGATTGGATGATGGAATGGATTGAATGATGGAAAAAATAAATTTATGGTAAATTAGCACGACATGGTGTGACTACATTGGTCAATGAAGTTGAACGTGAGGTAGACACCAATAATAATGAGAAAAAAAATGATTTATAAAATAGTTAAAACATAAAAAGGGTATCATGTCCACCCATACTATTTATTTATTTTTTAATATTATATTGATTTATATCGTCTATTTTTTTAATTTCCATAAATTATAGGTACAAATATTTTTATCAATTGAGAATTCATTTTTTATATGTATGGCATTACACAATTAAAACACTACAAGGTTATGTGGCGTAATGTCCATAAATTCTACATCAAAAAGTTGGATGAAAAGATGAAAACTTCTAATATTGGGATTTTCGAAGTATTTTAGGTTACTAATTCTTCCTTAAGAAGTGATAGACATCCAAAACTCTCTCAAAATAGATACTATTATTTGCAATATATACTGGAATATGAATTTAAATCCTTCAAAAAAATTTTGTTCTATGTTAAATGGTAAAAGTTACAAATGAATGAATGTGATCTTGACATAATTGTTGTTGAACATGGTAATTGATTTACCATGGCTAATACAATAAATATTAAGATTTTGTGTGATGTTGGATGCTGATATGGAGATTCTGTTACAGCCCTCGCTCACATCACTCTCAATTTCATAATACCCTATTTTTATACTACAAATAAGAAAATAGGTGGAATCGTTAGAAATGCAACACACAATTTTAGACAACAAGGGCACAATTCACATTAGGGCATAGATTAAGATAAAAAAAAGTGTCTTAGACATTATAAGTTATTAGAACATTTCTTTTTAGTGCAACACAACAAAGACAGTAGGTCCTTCCATGTTGCAGCTAGACCATCTACCATGTGCAATTTCTAGCCTACAATATTGTAGGCTATCAAGGAATCTCGCTAAGATATCCTAGGACCTTCAAAGGCTCCACTAAAAGATAGCATCAAATAAATAATTTCATAGTTGGAATGTTTTATTTCATCAAATAGGTCCTAAAGGATATTTAAATTGTATGACACAATCTCCATTAGCATTAAATGTTGGAGTTATTTTCTAAGGATTTGTCTCACAAATATTAGGTCATGCAATATGTCAATGCTAGTGTTGCAATACTTTTCTTAACTTTATCTCACACAATCCCTAGTGACCATCATCTAGACAATATTTAACCCTTGCATCACAAAATAAAATGATGACAATATGATTAAAACAAAAATACATGGATTATATAGTGATAAAGTTGCAAGAATGGGGACACTCTCCTCAATTTATATAAAATGGACCAAGTGCACAAAAACCTAATATAAGATATTAGGGTATATCCACATCAATAGTAATTTATTGAATATATACAAGCATAATGTGGTGGTTGGAATCCACCTCCAAAGTGGTGGGTCTCCAAGCTAAGGCTCCACATTTCAATCACTCCTCATTACATGGTTTTGTTCTCTCTATAAAAAGGCTCCAAATTTTAGTGCTCCTCAGCATATCCTAATTTAAAACAAAATTCATGTATTACACTCTACAAGAAAGAATCCCTCAATAGAGCCACTCAACATCCTAGACTATGTTGTGTCCTTGTGATGGTCCTAGTGGGAAGTCCACTTATCCTAGTGCATATTAAGATCCTATCATCAACGTCATGCATGTAATGTAGATGATAATTTAATATATGATATCTTTTGAAATCTAGATGATTTTAGTGCCACAGGACACCTCTGCACATATATCAACGATAATCATCCATTTATAGTAAGAAATCTAAATGTTGAGAAAGAAAAATAGTTTATGTTATATCAAAAGGATTAATATTTCCTGGTTCAATCCACATAACACAAATTTTACCAATAGCATAGTGTAAACACCTTGATACAAACAAGAAAGCTAATGCTTCTTCTCAACGAGGAAAATAAGTTTAGAAAAAAAGTGTATTCTCCCTCTAAATATCCATTTCACATTCTTTTGAAAACATTTAGCCACCATAATTTCGAAATAAGTCCATAATGGCATGAAAAGAACCATATCCCAAACACTACTCCACATTAATGAATCACAATAGACCACCTCTGAAAAAATTTGAATTCTCACCGATGGAAGAATTCCATTGAATATGGTTAGAATGTATCCTAGGAGGCATACTTAACTTCATCAATTATTACATCCATATTTAAATCTTCTAGGATGAAAGGGTAAATATGTAATGTTTACTCAACTTTCCTTTTGAGGTTCTAGATCTAGCCCATATTTTACATCGATATCATATTTTTGGACAACGTCCTTCTCACTTCCTTGAGTAACTAAAGGAATTTATTGTGATCTTGAGGAACATGCGTCCTAATAAAAATTCACATATTGATTCACTACAATGATTTGTTTTTCTTGAATCCTACTTATCCTCATTTCCATACGAACATGAATATATACTAGACACTGAAATACAGAGAAATGTGATACATTTTGTTTCATACAAATGAATTCCTCCTTTAGTTTTTTTTTCTTTAAACATATTTCACAAAAAACTCTTCAAAATATAAATTTTGGTTTTATAGGATTATGCCGAAGACACCTGGGAAAATATAGGTCATTTATCCTATACTTAGTAGCCTCAATGATATAATTTTTCTTTATTTATACAACTCCATTTTTATACTGATTGTAAGCCATTTTCAATTGTCTTCTCATCCCTGGATCACTGCAAAAAGAGTTAAATTTCAAGGGATTTAATTGCCTCCATTTCTTTTGAAAAGTAAATAATCTTCTACCATATCTATTTTTCAAACATGGAGATAAAACATTGTGACGTTACAGAATGCTTCATCCATATTTTTCATAAACATATATTTGTTCTATTTTATTGAAAATTATCTATGAAATTATAATAATACATGTTAGCTTTCGAATAATGAGAGACATAAATCCATACATATTAAAGTGGATTAATGTGTGAGTCTTCATGGATATTTCTTCTTTTGCCGTTGATTTAAAATATATTTTTGACATGCTTGATAAGTAAACATACATTACATAAATCCTACATTCTTTAAAGGATCTTCATTTCTCTAAAATTATTTGGGAGATTGAGTTTAATTAGTCTAAAATGTTTGATGATAATATACTATTCAAAATATAAAAATAGAAGAATGTTGTAATATTCCAAGTATTCCATGAGCCATTAATATAAGGTGTATAGGAAAAGGATTTTTAACAAAAATCCCTCACTTAACCTATGAAATTATTTAGTAACAACCCTTAGATTTAATGAAAATGTCATTTGTTTGCAAATGTGGATTTATACAATTTTATCTTGAGGACATAATTGGGATACAATCAATTTTTTGTATCCTAATTATGGATTTATATTATTTGTATTCTATTTTTAGAATTTATTCAATTTTATACATACATACATAACAAATTGGAAAAATTCAACACAGGAAAAAATAAATTTTCAATTTTTATTCCCTAGTAATAATACTTAGTGGATCCAAATTATTCAAAAATCAGAGATAAATGCGGAGAGAATATTTCAATAACATATAACAACTACCGATCAATTGTAAAGTAAGCAATGATTCTAACACATGTTCCATTTGTAATATTCCCATCTAGCCTACGTGGCATACCTATTTTCTTAACATCAAGTAAATTATTTAAATCCCCATTTGTTGATACAATGAAGAATTTAGTGTTCAATATGACGAAAGCTACTTAAAATTATATTATGTTTTAATTTAATTATCACATAAAATTCACAATTAACATCCGTTCAACTTTTTTTATTGAATATGTAAATATAAGTGAAAGTTGTATTTTTCAAACTTTATACACATTTTATAAAATTTTGTTTAATACTAAAAATATATCTTTTTTACTATTATTAATATTAATGTATTTTTTTAATTATAAATACAATATTAAACTAAAATAAACTTTATAAAGTTTATAAAAACTATATTTTTATTATTAATAAAATAAATTTAAAATAGTCTTAATAAAAGAAAGTTTAACATGCTTATGACCACATGTAACAATGGTCTTATGTTCTTCCAAATGGTTTTGGTTGAACTTTGCTATGAGAATATAGTTAATATACACTACAACTCTTTTTGCAAAATTGTAATACAATAGAATTGCAATGGAGTACAGTTGTTAAAGAATAACTCAGATAATGTAGGAATAGTTTCAAATCTAGGTTTTGAGTTTTTGATTGAGGTGAAGCTTCCTATGAGAGTTTAGCCAGCATAGGCTACAACTCTTCTTGGAAAATTGGAACGTAATAGAATTGCAATGCAATCTATTTGTTAAAGAATAACTAAGATAGTGCACGAATTAGTTTCAAATTAAGGTTTAGAGTTTTAAATTAAGGTTTAATTAAAAATAGCCAAATTAGTTCCAAATTTAGGTTTTGATTTTTAAATTAAGATTTAATTAAAAATAACCAAAGTACATACTTATCTTATAAAGATGGAAGTAAACAACTCTTTGTTGTAAGTGAGTGAAGATTTTGTATAAAAAAGGTTTGGTTTCTTGGAATATTACAATAATAATACATTAATAAATTTTATATTAAGAATAAAAATATTAAAAAATATAATTAATTAAAAAATAATAGTACTAAGAAATCTATATTTAAAAATAAATTAACATATCAAAACATAATTCCACATATAATATTAACTAATATATGGAATCACGCTCAATAAATCTATTATTAGTAAAATAAACTTAATAGAATATGTTTAGTGAATATACTCTATAAATTTAGGTTTATCATTAATATATTATTTCTATAAATACAAATATTACACATATATTAATATATAAAAAAATATACATTATTAGAAATACTTGTAATATTAATCACATTTAAGCTATAATATTAACATTAATAAAAGTTAATTAATAACATTTATGTATTATCATTAATATTCGTAAATAATGTTCATAATAGTTACATTTTACACATTAATAATAGTAATAATTAAATATAATATTGACAATACAAATATTAACATTAATGTTATTAATAATAAGGTTAATATATTCTTAATAATTTCATTTAGCAATTATTTATGTAATAATATTTTTAAATGTAATAATTTGATATATTTTGTTAACTAGCTCAAATTGTTAATGTGGATAACATAATCATTAATGGTTAACTTTAATTAATTATAATTCATCATTTTCAATCTTATTAAACACTAACAATTATAGTAGGTCATAATTAATCATTTATTAATGTATTAAGCCACATGAAGTATTAATAGTTTGATTATTAACTAATATACAAAACCATAATTTATGAATATCAATACTATTGATTATTTATTAATATTATTACGTTAAGGCATTAATATAAGTGGTATACATAACAACATATCCTGTTTTATATTAGTAAAGATAATATATATTAATATTAATGATAATATATTAATACTAGTATAATATATATTAATATTATTGTTAATATATTGATATTAGTATTATCATTAATGTTATATTACTATTAACATTGATATTAATGTGTGCCTCTTACTCTAAAAAATGTGTTACAATTTAAATAGCCATGCCCATTAAAACATGTGTCTTACGGTGCAATTGAACTTTTAGGCCATAGCTATACCACACCCTAAAAATTATTTAGGTTTAAATTTTAGTGTTAATATAATATGACATAGTTTTGATGTTTATGACATCTAATAAAACCTCGTATATATATTGTGAACTTTTACAGCCATAGTTGTAACCCACCCTAAAATGGTTACTATGTACATATATTATAGATATGTTCTAGAACGATTGTTGGAGCTTTAGAGGCATAACTGCAACATGTAGCCACCACATCTCTTCTTTGAGATAAGCTACCATTGCCCGAGCTAGTTTATATCCATTTTATATGTAAGCATATTTCAATTCTTTGATATTAATGACATGAAGTTTTATTTCTTCTTCAACTCCATGTTTATGTTTATATTTTTATTATGTTGCATTCCTACATGCGTTTGGATCATCATAACATGAACTAGGAGTAAAATCACTCCTCCCTAGGACCACTACAAGCACATGTCATAGACTAAGATGCCAAGTTGTTGTATTGAGGGATTCTTTCTTGGAGAGTATAATACCTGGAGTTTGTTTTGAAGTAAGACATGACGAGGAGAATTAGAGCTTGGATCCTCTTTTAGATAGCACAGAAGCATGTCACGAGGAGTGCTTGAAATGTGGATCCTTAGCTTAAACACCATGAAACTTTGGAGGTGGCTTCCAACAACCACATGACACTTTTACATCTTCACTAAACTACCCACATGTGGATATAATGTAATAACTTATATTAGGTTGTTGTGAAATTGATCTATTTTCTATTAGTTTCCTAACTGACCTATCTTATATGATGGGGAGAGTGTCATCATTCTCACAACATAGTCACTAGATCATCCATATCTTCTTGATGTAATCATATTGTAGCCCTCTTTTTGTAATGCGAGGGTTAAAGCTTGGGTGGATTATTGGGGAATAGGGTTTATAAGACTTTAGTAAATGATTTTAATAAACACTTAAATAAAATCCTCAAAATACTTTTTAAAATGTTATAAAATGGCTAGGGTTTAGGGTTTAGGGTTTGGGATTTAAGGTTTAGGGTTTAGGGTTTAGGGTTTATGGTTTGGGGTTTGCGTTTAGGTTTAGCGTTTAGTGTTTAGGGTCTACAACATTTTAGTAAATTCTTTTAATAAACACTTAAATAAAAGTTAGAAAACAATTTTTAAAATGTTATAAAATGGTTAGTGTCTAAGGTTTATGGTTTAGGGTTTAGGGTTTCCGTTTAGGGGTTTAGGGTTTATGTCTTTGTGTTTAGGGTTTAGGGTTTTTTGTTTATGGTTTAGCATTTATAACACTTTAGTAAATTATTTTAATAAACATTTAAATAAAAGTTACAAAATTCTTCCTAAACTATTATAAAAATCTTAAGGTTTATGGTTTAGGGTTTAGGGCTTGGGGTTTAGGGTTTAGGGTTTAGATTTTGTGGTTTAGGTTTTAGGGTGTATGGCTTGACATTTATAACAATTTACTATATTATTTTAATAAACAATTTTCAAAATGTTATTAAATTATTAGGTTTTAAGGTTTACGGTTTGGGGTTTAGGGTTATAAAAGTTTGTTAAATGCTATTTTGAAATGTTGTAAAATGTATTTTAAAATGTTATCAAATTCTTAGTGTTTATGGATAGGGTTTATGGTTTAGGGATTGGGATTTATAACACTTCGATAAATTCTTTTAATAAAAAAATAGTTATAAAATGTTTGTTAAAATGTTATAAAATGCTTAGGCTTTAGGGTTTAGGATTTAGAATTATATAAATGCTCATGGTTTAGGGTATAGGGTTTATAACACTTTAGTAAATGATTTTAATAAAAACTTAAAAAAAAGTAAGAAAACGCTTGTTAAAATGTTATAAAATACCTATGGTTTAGAGTTTAGGCTTTAGGGTGAAGGCTTTTGGGTTTAAAAAGTTATAAAATGCTTACGGTTTAGGATTTAGGGTTTATAGCATTTTAGTAAAAGCGTTTAATAAACACTTCAAAAAATGTTGCAAAAATCTTGTTAAAATGTCATTGAATGCTTACCGTTTAGGTTTAGGGTTTAATATGTTATTAAATGCTTAAGTTTTAGGGTTTAGGGTTCACAAGACTTTGGTAAATTCTTTTTATAAACACTTAAAAAAAGTTACAAAATGCTTTTTAAAATGTTATAAAAAGCTTAATGTTTAGGTTTTAGGGTTTATAACAATTTAGTAAATTCTTTAAATACACACTTAAAAAAGAAGTTACAAACCCTTGTTGAAATGTTATAAAATACTTAGGGTTTAGGGTTTGGGGTTTAAAATGTTATAAATTTCTTATGGTTTAGGGTTTAGGGTTTAGGTTGGAGGAGTGGGTATTAGGGTTTTGAGCTTATGTTTTATAAAGCTTTAATAAATTCTTTTAATAAACACTTGCAAAAAAGTTAGAAAACTATTTTTAGGGTTTAGGGTTTTTTGGGGTTTTTAGGGTTTAGGGTTTTTTAGGGTTCGGGGGTTGGGGTTTAAGGTTAAGGGTTTAGGGTTTATAGTGATTTAGTAAATGTTTTTAGTAAACACTTAAATAAAATTTACAAAACACTTTTTAAAATGTTATAAAATCCTTAGGTTTTTGGGTTTTTCGTTTTGGGCTTAGGGTCTAGGGTTTAGGTTTTGGAGTTTAGGGTTTAGAGTTTATAAGACCTTAGAAAATGCTTTCAAGCAATAGGCTTTAGGGTTTAGGGTTTATAAGACCTTAGTAAATGATTTTACGGTTTATCCTTTAGGCTTTAAGCATTATGATATAGGGTTTTGGGTTTGGGGTTTACGGTTTAGGTTTTATTACACTTTACTAAATTCTTTTAATAAAAACCTAAATAAAAGTTATAGTATGATTTCTAAAATGTTACTAAATTATGTGTTTAGGGTTTACCATTTGGGGTTTACGGTTTGGGATTTAGTGTTTTGGTTTTAGGGTTTAGGTTTTAGGGTTTCTGGTTTATGGTTTAGGATTTATAACAGTAAAGTTACAAAATGCTTTTTAAAATATTAAAAACAATTAGTGTTTAGTGTTTAGGGTTTAGGATTTCTAACACTTGAGTAAATTCTTTTAATAAACACTTCAATAAAATTTTAAAATTCTTTTTAAAATGTTATAAAATGATTAGGGTTTAGGTTTTAAGGTTTGGCGGTTTAGGGTTTAGGTTTCAGGTTTATGGTTTAACGTTTATAACACTTCAGTAAATTCTTTTAATAAACACTTAAATAATAGTTGCAAGACACTTTTTAAAATATTGTAAAATGCTTAGGGTTTAGGTTTTACGGTTTATAACACTTCAGTAAATTCTTTTAATAAACACCTAAATAAAATTTTGAAAATTCTTTTTAAAATGTTATAGAATACATAGGGTTTAGGTTTTAGGGTTTTAGGTGTAGTGTTTGGGGCTTAGAGTTTAGGTTTTATAAAACTTTAGTAAATTTTTTTCATAAACACTTAAATAAAAGCTACAAAATGATTTTTAAAATGCTATAAAATGATTAAGGTTTAGGACATATGGTTTACGATTTGGGGTTTATGGTTCAAGGCTTAAGTATTATGGTTTATAACAATTTAGTAAATTATTTTGATAAAAATTTAAATAAACGTTACGAAATAATTTTCAAAATGTTATCAAATACTTATGGTTTAGGGTTTTGGGTTTTCGGTTTAGGTTTTAGGGTTTATGGTTTAGCGTTTATAACATTTTAGAAAATGCTTGTAATAAAGGCCTAAATGAAGGTTATGAAACACTTTTTAAAATGTTGTAAAATGATTACTATTTAGGGTTTGGGTTTTGCGGTTTAGGTTTTAGGTTTTAGGGTTAATGTTTTAGGATTTAGGTTTATAAGGATTTAGTAAATTCTTTTAATAAATACTTAAGTAAAAGTTTAAAAACACTTTTTAAAATGTTATAAAATGCATAGGGTTTAGGGTTTGGGGCTTATGGTTTAAGGTTTAGTGTTTATAAGGGTTCAGTAAATGACTTTAATAAACATTTAAATAAAAGTTAGAAAACACTTTTTAAAATGTTATAAAATGCTTAGGGTTTAGGATTTAAGGCTTAGCGTTTCAGCTTTAGGGTTTAGAGTTTAGGGTTTAGCGTTTAAGGTTTATAATGCTTCAGTGAATTATTTTAATAAACACTATAATAAAAGTTACAAAATGATTTTTAAAATATTATAAAATGATTAGGGTTTAGGGTTTAGTATTTAGGCTTTGGGGTTTAGGGTTGAATGATTTTTAAAATATTATAAAATGATTATGGTTTAGGGTTTAGTATTTAGGCTTTGGGGTTTAGGGTTGAGGGTGGATTAGCATTTACGGTTTATGGTTTATAAGACCGTAGTAAATCAATTTAGTCAACGCTTAAATAAAAGTCACAAAATTATTTTTAAAATGATATAAAATGCTTAGGGTTTAGTGTTGACGGTTTTGCCTTTGGGATTTAGGGTTTAGTGTTTGTAAGACCTCAGTAAATGCTTTTAATAAAGATTTAAATAAAAGTTTCAAAATTCTTTTTAAACTATTATAAAATGCTTAGAGTTTTGGGTTTTGGGTTTCATCTTGGGTTTTAGGTTTAGGGCTTAGGGTTTAGGTTTTATGGTTTATAACACTTTAGTAAATGCTTTTAATAAACACTTAAATAAAAGTTACAAAACGGTTTTTTAAATGTTATAAAATGCTTAGGATTTAGGGTTTACGGTTTCGGGTTTCTAGTTTAGAGTTTAGGGTTTAGGGTTTATATCACTTTAGTAAATTCTTTTAATAAACAGTTAAATAAAAGTTACAAGCTGCTTTTTATAATGTTATAAAATGCTTAGAGTTTATGGTTTAGATTTAAGGTTTTGAGGTTTATTGTTTAGGGTTTAGGCTCTAGGGTTTAGGGTTTTGAATTTTAGGTTGATAACAGTTTCGTAAAAGCTTTCAATAAACAATTAAATAAAATTTACAAGAAACTTTTTAAAATATTATAAAATGCTTAGACATACCGTTTAGGGTTTTGGGTTTTGGGTTTAGGATATTGATTTGGGTTTTACCGGAGTCGCTAGGTGGTGTAGGGTCTATTTAGCGTTCGGTGGTTATGGTTTAGGGTTTAGGGAAGGTTTAAGGTCATTAAATGCTTAGGATATTAGTGGTTTTAGACATTTTGCGTTTAGGGTTTAGGATTAGGTTTATAAAACCTTAAATTACTTTTAAAATAAACATTAAGGATAAAAGTATACACACCCATTTTTTAAAATGTTATAAATTGTTCAGGTTTAAGGTTTGGGTTTTATGGTTTAGCATTTAGGGTTTTAAGTCTAGGGTTTAGGGCTTATAACACTTTAGTAAAGGATTTTCATAAAAATTTAAATAAAAGTTACAAAACAATTTTTAAAATGTCATAAAATACATAGGGTTAAGGGTTTAGAGTTTAGGGTTTAGGGTTTATAGAACTTTAGTAAACACTTAAATAAACATTAGAAAATGTTTTTAAAATTGTTATAAAACTCTTAGATTTTAGGGTTTAGGGTTTATAATTTAGGGTTTATGATTTAGGGTTTGGGTTTAGGGTTTAGGGTTTAAGGTTAAGAATTTGTGGTTTAGGCTTTAGGGGTTAGCGTTTACGGTTTAGGGTTTATAAAACTTTATAAAATTCTTAGGGTTTAAGCTTTAAGATTTTCGGTTTAGGGTTCATGGTTTCAGGTTTATAACACCTCAGTAATTGTTTTATTAAACACTTAAATGAAAGTTACAAAACACTTTTTAAAATGTTATAATATTCTTAGGTTTTAGTGTTTAGGATTTGGGGTTTAGAGTTTATGGTTTAGGGTTAAGGGTTTAAGGTGTAGGGATGAAGCACCCCAACTTAAGGGTGTATCCACTGCTAAATATTACACAATTCATTCATCCCATTGAGCCTTGAGGATTTACGAAGAAAAATAAATATAAGGAAACATGTTTATGTAGAAGGGTGGAAAAACAAAGAACGAGGTATCTCATGCAATACAATTTCCTCCCTCCTACACTCACAACTGAAGTGTCGCCTTCCCTTATTTAGATACTCATAAAATTCTTAGCATTTTTGGTTTAGGGATTAGGGTTTGGGGTTTAGGATTTAGGATTGATGGTTTATAACATTTTAGTAAATTATTTTAAAAAGCACTTAAATAACATTTACAAATAGTTTTAAGAATTTTGTAAAATTCTTAGACTTTCGCGTTTACGGTTTAGGGTTTATAACACGTTAGTAAATGTTTTTAATATACACTTAAATAAAAGTTAAAAAACATTTTTTAAAATTTTATAAATTAATTAGGGTTTAGGTTTTAGGGATTAGGGTTTAAAGTTTATAACACTTAAGTAAATTCTTTTAATAAACACGTAAAAAAAGTTACAAAACACTTTTTAAAATGTTATGAAATTCTTATGGTTTAGGTTTTAAGGTATAAAGTATAGGGTTTAGGTTTTGAGGTTTGGGGTTTAGGGTTTATAACACTTTACTAAATTGTTTTAATAAACACCTAAATAAAAGTTACAAAACACTTTTTGAATTGTTATAAAAGGCTTATGGTTTAGCATTTAGGGTTTAGATTTTTCAATTTAGGGTTTATAGTTTAGGGTTTAGTTTTTACGGTTTAGGGTTTATAACACCTCAGTAAGTTATTTCAATAAAAACTTAAGTAAAAGTTACAAAACTCTTTTTAGAATGGTTTAAAATGCTTGGATTTTAGGGTTTATAATACTTTATTAAATTCTTTTAATAAACACTTAAATGAAAGTTACAAAACACTTTTTAAAATGTTATAAATTGCTTAGGGTTTAGGGTTAAGATTCTAGAGTTTATAAGACTTCAGTAAATCCTCTTAACAAGCACTTAAATAAAAGATAGAAATTTTTTTAAGATGTTATAAAATTCTTAGAGTTTAGGGTTTAGGGTTTATAACACTTTAGTAAACTATTTTAATAAACACTTAAATAGAAGTTACAATATGTTTTTTAAAATGTTATAAAATTATTAGGGTTTACCGTTTAAGGTTTAGAGTTTCAGGTTTAGATTTTAGGGTTTAGGGTTTAGGGATAAGTGAAGATATGAGATTAGGATACAAAGGTGAAAACAAATGAAAATACATGGTGGTGGATGACTATTTAGAAGGCCATATGCCCTTTAAAAACTAGAATCTTCTTCTACCTACCCATCTCCAATAAAATGCTCACATGAGACAACTGTAAAAGAAATACTGGAGAATGCCCCAATAGATGCATTTTGTGCCAAATTAATGAAAAATCTATGGACCATATGTTAGTTCGCTGCCCCTTTTAGAAAAAGGTATGGAGTGGAGTTATCTAGTACATATAAAACCTCTCAAAAACTAATGCATTTCTATATACAATGCCTTTGACATTTCTTGAAGAGATATATTCTTCATTTCCTGTTTTGATCTCTCCAAATAGGATTCTAAGAGAACATATAATGTTTATATATCTGAAAATGGGAATTCTAATAATTTGTTTTCATATAATTCTTTCAAAGAAAATGTGAACCTAAATGATTTACTTTACTAATAATGAATCTAAATGCTTTTGTATAGGTATGTGTGATGAGTATTGCTAGCATTAATATCCTTACTTCTCATGCATAATATTTGGAAGACAAAATAGAGGGAGAGATCGTCAAATAGAATAGAATTATAAGAGATAATTATGAGAATATGTAAGAAAAAGGGTGCCTGCTCTGAGAGACATAGAGGGTCCTTGAGGGAATTACAAGACAAACAGATAGAATTATAAGGATAGAATATATATATATTAGGCGAGTTGGGCTTGGGGCCATTACAAGGCAAAAAGATAGAAAATAGTTTTATATAAATAGGTACTTATCAATATGCACATATAGAATGCACCAATCCACAGAAGTAAAATGATATACTCCTCTCCCTCCCTTCCTTCGAAGCTCTCCATCTGCTGGAGAATCATAAAAACCGGAGTTATAATCCCAATAGTAACTCAAAGGATTTCACTTACAGATGAAAGTTGGCAAGAAATTGCAGAGGTCATGGAGACACTTGTTTCTATAAAAAAATTTGCAACATGGCATAGGTCAAAAGGATATTTTACTACCCTTTAAGTTCCATGTATTCCACACCCATTTCATATGTTAGAAATGGTATGGTATGCTTAGATCCAAGAGATAATTAAACATTTTAAGGCAATAGTTTGGTAGCTGATTAATTTAGAGAAAATCAAGAAACAGAAGGATAATGGTTAGATAAAAAACTATATTAATATTGGTGGCCCATTTAATTTACCCATCTCTACTAGAAACATTATCCAATCCCTCAACTAGGCTATGACATACTCCATTTCGTTTTGAATTCATGAATTATAGTTTCAATCATATTTCATTTGGAATTTAAGAATAGAATTACAATCTGAACCCCAATTCAAGAAACACTTCTACCTTTCACCGATGCCACAACTTCGTGGAGGGTTCTTCTCACTAATACAATGCACCAAATAAATAATTTCAAGGCCACCATTGTTTTCGTGGCTGATACATCCATCAACAATGTCATCAGTACAAAGCATCAAATCCCTCCTTCACTTGCGTCAGAAATCATATCTGGAATAACACAAGTTCATTGTCTTTACGCATTAGATTTTCACAGCAATAGCGAGAGTTTCAATTGCAACACCAATTGAGGAATTTATTTTCCTCATTTTCATCACCACAACTTCGGTACAAGAACTAAAAATCTACACATTCATCCGCAACACAACCTCAGTATGACTACTGAAGATTTTCGCATAACGAGCATGTGCAGAGGCTGACTGCCGTAAGTAAAAGCCAATAACTCCCTCTCTCCCAAATCCCTCCTTTCATAACATGAATATGCACATTTAGAGCCATCAACTCCCTCCCTCTCCCTGCTTTTATGCTGACACACCACTGACACATTCAACAGGAATTCAGGAACGGGAATTCCCCTAACTTTTGTACTCACACATTGAAAAGGAATTTAAGAACGAGAATTGGAATCACCACTCCCACATTTTACACCAACACACCATTGACACATTGAACTAACAAAAATTTTAAAAGGTTCGAAACTTAAACAGGTGGATCATGA
>APFE031538786.1:0-11082 GCA_000404065.3 Pinus taeda | reverse complement strand
AATTACACATCATATGGAGTTGTAGAATGACCCTCTAGACTCACTATTATGAGAGTTGTATAAATAATGAGATAGAAATCTTTTTACTATTGAAATGTTTTTATTAATCTAAAACAAATTTTTATATATAAAATGACAAATGTATAAATTATGAAATAAAGGATGGAAATCCTTTTTCTATTGAGAATGTTTTATATGAAGGTAAAACAAAATTTTTTTATGAATGGGAAATAACTATAAGGCATTCTAATGTTATGATGTGTTTTTAATATAATACATATTTAATTTTTTAAAATTAATTAATATTTAAATATATATTTTTTTTTGAAATTAATTATATTTAATTTCTAAATAATATCAATAAAATGTTGTTAATCAAGCTAATGTTATAGTATTTAGGAAAAATGATTGGAACCTTTTCTATTTAAATTTAGTTGAACTCAGTGTTGAAAATAAATGATTTTTGTTTTAGGGGTAGTTTAATCAGTGATGGATAGAGTATTTCAATTGCTAAAGTAAATAATGACTATGTAGTAACTAAGAAATCTTAGATTCAAAAATCCTCGAAAAATGGTAAAACTTAGATTGGTTGTGAAATTGAGTAAACTACAAGTATATATCCATATTAAATATGGATTTAACATGAGCACAGTGAGATCTAATTTCTTGAGGTGTAATTTTTTTTATGAGCTAACATTCTTTAAATTCTTTGTATAGTTATTTAAATTATTTTTATTTTTATTTTTAGATTCTTTCAAAAAATCTATTGGGGTCTACATGAGCAAAATTTCAATTTTGATGAGGGAAGGGCAAGCTTACACATCATAGTGAACTGTAGAATGAGCCTTTGGGCTCAATGAGATGGGAAGTTAAACAAAACCCAACAAATAAAAACTGTGAAGTGAAAAAGTGGCAATGACTCTGCGGAATAAATAATTAAAATCTATTCACCAACTGTTTTCCATTGGCTGTAGCATCCAATATCAAAGCCAAAGTCGGGAATGAAAAATATGTTATGAAATTTAACAAAGTTCATGCATCCTCCAATAAAACATATGCATGAGAAAAAAAATATATGTGTCAATCGATATATATGGTTTCTTACAACGGATATATTAAAAAACCATTTAAAAGAGAAATCTCGAATAGGGAAAATTTTTTCAAGCGATGTAAGTCTCATTTTTTCAACAATTGTTTCACAGAGAAATCCCCTCCTAGTGCAACAATATCCAGTATTTTTTGGCAATTGTCTAATCCTTTTTTGGAACACCTATGGTATTTATAGGTTGCTTTATTGTGATAGTGATGGATATTGGTGTGATAGCATTGTATGGATGGAGTGGGTTATTTTTAAACCAATTTTAGAATGATCATTATCTCATCATTATGTCGTGATTGAGGGAGTGGCTTATGTTTTGAAAGGAGCCATTGATAGAGTGGGTCCTTTTTAAAGGAATCTGAAGCGGAGTTGGAAACTACTGAAGTGTTTTCATAATAATTTATCTTTCTCTCAATTATTTAATTCTCTAGCAATATACAATTTTATTGACAAAATAGTCTTTTATTATTTAAATTGATTTTAAAATAAATTAAAATTTCAAATACAAAATTTTAAAATACTAATAATTTTGATACCCGAAAATACAAATTAAGAAAATTCGACTCGTTGGAATTTTGGTCCTGAAAATACTGAGGTTTCACACATTTAAACAAATTAAAAAAGCTCTTTTTATTATCAACCTCACCTATTCTTTGAAAATTTAAATCATCTCCCACACCCCACTCCACCCGCACCCATGCCCCACTCCCCATCATCCTCCACCTCCTCCCGTGCCTCCACATAATCCCTCTACCCCTCATCCTGCATTCTTGCCCCCCCTCCTTCGCCTACTCCCTAACCCCCTGCTCGCCTCCCTCATTCTTTGTCTCACCCCCTCGACCTCCTGCCCCTTGTCGTCAACCCCCTCTTCCTCTCTCCTCCCCCCCCTCCACCTCCTTCCCCCATGCCATGTCTATGCCTCCCCCTCTGGCTCCCACTCCTCGCCCTCTTGCCCCTCACATTTTTTTTCCTCCCCCTTCTCCCTCTCCTCCCCCTCCGTGTCTTCTCCACAATCCCTCGTCGCCTCCCCCTCCTCCTCCTTCCCTGCCTCCTCCACCTCCTCCTCCTCCTCCTCTATTTCTTGCTCTACCTACCCATCCATCCCCACCCCATCCTGTGCCTCTTCCCCCTTTGTCTCTTCTACATATTCCCCCTCCTCCCCCTCCTCCTGCTCACCTACATCCTTTGCTTCCTCCCCCTAAGCCTTCTACTATCCCCCCTCACCCTCCCTTCCTCCACTGCCTCTACCTCTACCTCTCCTCCTCGCCTCCACCTCTACCTCTCCCCCCATGTCCTCTCCTTCCCTCCCCTACTGCCTACTTCTCCTTTGCCTCCTCTCCCTCCCCTTCACCCTATTCCCGCTCCAACTCCTCCCCTTCAACCTCTTCCTCCTCCCCATCATTCACCTTTTCCTTTTCCAACTCCTCTCCCGCTACCTCCCCCTCAGCCTCCTCCTACACCCCCTATGCCTCTTCTGCCTATTCCCCCTCCTCACCCTCACCCTTCTCCTTTTCTTGCTCCACGTGACCCCCTTCCTCATCCTCCTCACTTGCCCCCCCACCTCCTCCTCCCCTAGCTCCTCTGCCTCCCCCTCCTCCTCCTACAACCCCCCCTACTTCTTTTGCTTCTTCTTTCCCTACTCCTCCTCTACCTCCGCCTCTCCCCCACTCCTCATTCTCCTCCTCCTCCTCCTCACTCCCCCGCCTCCTCCTCGTCACCCCCACGTCCACCACTCCCTCATCCTTCCTTGTATTTCCCTCACCTCCCTCCGTAATTGCCTTCCCCTCCTCTACCTCTGCCTCTCCTCCACTCCTCCACCACCTCCTCCCCTCTTTCCCCACTTCCACATTCACCTCTCCTCCTCCGCTTGTCCCCCATGTCCTCCTTCACCTCCTCCCCTCCTTCCCCACCTCCACCTTCACCTCTCCTCATGCCCCCTCCTCTAGGTACCTATCATAAAATATCCTAGGAGGATTGCAAGTTAAGACTTACAGTGTTCGAAACTGATTCATAAATCAACATATAATACCGACTGACAAGATATTGTGATGGGTATTTAACTACAAGGCCCATAATACCTACATAATTTAGACTTAGTTTGTTGAGAAGTGTTGGAGAATACAAAAGAAAAGGGTAAAATAACAAAGAAGCATAGAATTGCAACAGTTTCTAGCATCATCAATTGGACGAGACATCTTGTAGTAACTTGGATATGTCAAAAATGTATTCATTCATATAAAAAGACATAAAATTATGGTAGATCAAAAAATACTGGAACATCAACTATTCACTTCAACCAAAGTTAGCATAGAAAATGGAAGTTCGATAAAGACATAAAATTAATGACAGGTGGGTGAATGCATCGAGAAAAAAAAAATCACTAGACATCAAATTGACTTCTAATTCACCCTATGTGACTACCACAACAATTTTCAAATAAAGGGATTATCAATATAAAATGTCATCCAAGCATGTTGATACTGATGAAGTCCCATACAAGAGTACTATGTCAGAAGATATATTAAAGGAAATTCTAGATAAAATTAATTTACAAAAATATGTTACCACAACCACACCTACAACTGACAAAAAAGTTCATCTAGTATAATCAAATACACCCAACACTTGAGCTCCATAAATAGAGAAAGGATAAAACAAACATCTAGTAAGAAATTTGACCAAAGGCATGTTTGAGATAAACAAATATTTGAAGCCCTAGAAAATTCTATAACAGAAACCAAGAAAACATTTAAAAGAAGGATGTTGGATAGAATCAAGATTTAGTAGTGACAACAACAAAAAAGGGATATTTATTTAGAATGTTAGAACTAGGAAATAGAAAAACTTAATATCAACAATCCAAGTAGAATTGATTATCCACTTATTGCAATCAAATAGTTTGTACAACAATTTGTCAACCACAGTGAGCAACTAATTTCTCATGTAAATATATTTCAAGATAAAGTGATAGTTCAAGGGAATGAAAAATTATCCACTATAATTAAAAAGGCTCATCAAGAATTTTCCCAAGAAAATGAAGAGTTAGAACAAACATTATATCACACAACCCAATATTTTTTAATATTTTCCAATATATTGATTACCCACACGAGATCAGATATGAACTCAATAATTTACAATTTGAGAATTCTGCCCCCAGCAAGTAACTCAACCTCAAGCAAAGTCTACCTATGAGAATTAGGTTTTACAGGAGAAAAATATTAATCCCAACTACAACACGAGCAAAGATAGTGGTTTAGGGAAGGGAAGAGAGTAAAACTAGAATCTTCCGATGTTATTAATTATTTTCATGGAATTTTTAATAAATTGAAACTATATTGATTATTTTCATGAAATTGTTAATAAAGTGTAACTATTAGAACATCAAATACTAGTTGATCAACAATTGTCAAGGCACATATCACTAGCCGACAAGGTACAATATCTGAATTATTTAAAACACCTTGATGCCCATTAAAGTATAGTTGTATGGAATTGGTCTACATTTGATCAACATCTTCAAGTTAATGCACCAACTACTTATCAAACAACATTCCCTATGACTTCAACACCAACAGCTCCAATAGCACAATCATCTTGATCATCTTCGTGACAACATAAATTCAATTTTTTCTAGCCAAGCTTTTAGGATGTGGTCTCTCTTCTGATCAACAACATCACACTCAGGAAATTGAAGTTGAATGTTCCAATTGGTCATCCAGGTAAGGGAAAAGAAGAGGAATTCAGATTTTAAATCTTACAGATGTAATTCAAGATATTTTCGTTGACCACGAAACTATATCCGTTGATTAGCCAACCACCCTTCTGGATGAATTTGTATTTCATTATAAGGATTTACATTTTTTTATTTTTGGTGTATCAAATTTTGTACAAATTTTGTAAGCCTCCAAATTTCCCTTCTTTGTCACAAAGAAGCAATTAAGGGCAAGCGATATGTTGGAGTGGCTAGTCAACTTAGTTGACCATCCCAAACAATTCTAGAATTGATATTATAAATTGAATCAGCTCTCTAGTCGAGTCAAGAGTCTAAATTAGATAGGCTAAATTAGTTTTGACACTTAAATTGTTGTGAGTATATATATGTGTGTGTGTGTGTATGTGTGTGTGTGGAAATGTATGCATTAATATAAAGTAACACTTTGTTGGTTCTTTGCTACATTGTTTCTTTTCTTCTATTCCTATGTTCCTTATCTTCACGTGACTTCTTTTTTTCCTTTCTACTAGTAACTAATCGTCATTCTCTACTCCACTACAATTATATATCATTTTTTAAGAATATTTTAGAAAAATATAAAATGTTGTAAAATATTGGTGCATCTTTAAATGAATTGTAAAATCTTGTAAAATATTAGTGAATAATTCACTTAATTATAAAATCTTGTAAATTATTGGTGAATCCTTCATTTAATCATTACATCAAGTTACGTTTCATTCTTATGCATTGATTCTCTAATAGAAAAATAATTATCGGATTACTTCTCTTCAAATAAACCAAGATCGTTACGATTTTGTGGTTTAGAACCGTGTATAAGTTTTTTCAACTCCTTGGCATGTAACTATTATAGTAACTATTGTGTTTTCTTCTTCAATTAAAACTCTAATAATTGTTGATCAATACACAATTTTTGAAATTACACTAAAATATGTGGAATACCCAAAGAATAAAAAAAGCCATATATGATTCCTAATAACCTATGTTTCTCAAGTAAAGATAAAAAAAGAGCATAAGGCTTCTTATTCAAGAAAAAATGTCAAAGTTATCCCAACACTTTTTAAATCAATGATAATTAGATGAAACCATACATTCCCAAAGAAATGGTTTATTGAACGATAGAACTAGAACTATAAGTGTTTTAGTGACTAAAAAAAGGTTTAAACAAAATAAAACAAAATATTGATCTTGATAAATGCTTACTAAATGAATTACTTATCATTGAATAGTAGGATATTATGTATGTGAAGAGATATGTTCTGGATTCATGAGACTATAGCTTCCATTTCCAACAGTGGAGAATAGAGTGACAATTTTAATATTTTAATTTAAGACATGAATACTAAATTAACCTGCATATCTCCACCTCCACCTCCACTTCATCCTCCACATTTGCCTCCTCAACCCCCTCCTTCTCCTCTTGCGCCTTCTCCACCTCCACCTCCTACACCATCTCCTCCTCCTCTCCCTCCACCTAAACCTCCACCTCCCCCTCCACCTAAACTGCCACCTCTGCCTTCACCTCCTCCTCCACCTCATACTCCACCTCCACCTTCAACTCCATTTCCACGCATCCTCCACCTCCTCCTCCACATCCACCACCTCCTCCTCCTCCTGCATCTCCTCCTCCTCCCCCACACCCTTATCATCCTCCTCCACCACCTTTACCTCCACCACCTCTTATTGGACCACAACCACCACTTCTACCACCTCCACCTCCACCCCATCATCCACCTCCTCCTCCACCCCCACCTCCACCACCTCCTCCTCCTCCTCTTGCTCTCCTTGCTTCTCCACTCCTCCTCCAACTCAACCTCCAACTCCTCCTCCTCCTGCTACTTCTCCTCTTCCTCTGCCTCCATCTTGTCCACCACCTCAACCTATGCCTCCTCCTCCTCCTCCTCCTCCATCGCGACCTCCTCCTCCACCACTACATCTACCTCCTCCTCCACCTCCGCCTCCACCTCCACCTCATCCTACTCCCCCTCCTCCATCTCAACCACCACCACGACCTCCTCGTCCTCCTCCTTGACCACCTCCTCCTCCACCACCACTTCCACCTCAACCTCCTCCACCACCTTTGCCTCCTCCTCCTTCCTCTCCTCCTACTCCATCCCCACCTCCTCCTCCTCAACCTAGAACTCTTCCTCCACCCATTCCTTTGTGTCCGCCTCCTCCAACTCCTCCACTTCGGCCTTAGCCCTCTCCTCCTCCTCCTCCACCTCCACCTCCACCTCTACCTCCTCCACCACCACCTCCACTGCCTCCTCCTTCTCCTCCTCTATCTCCACCTCCTCAACATCCGACTCCTCCTCATGCTCCTCCTCCACCCCCTCCTCTTCCACAACCTCTGCCTCTACCCCCGCCTCCTCCTCCTCCTCCTCCTCCACCTCCACTTGCTCTTCCACCACCTACTCCATCAACAACACCACCTCCACATCTCCATTTTCTTCTTTCTCCTCTTCCTCCTCATCCACCACCTCCTCCACCTACTCCACCTCCAACACCACCTCCACCTCCTCTTCCACATCCTCCTTATACACCTTTGCCTTCGTTGCCTCCTCCTTCTCCTCCTCCACCACCACCACCACCACCACCACCACCTCCTCCTCCTACTCCACCTCAAAAAAAGTAAAAAAAAAAATTAAAATTGCATATCATTTCATTCTCTTTATTTATAATACTTATTGATTCATTCCTTACCATGATAATTCAAATATCAATAAATACATGATAATATAACAAATAATATATATAAAATTGCAATATAAATAAGTAATTATGAGAACAATAATTTAAATAATAAAAATTAATTTAGTTTTATAGTTTAAGTCAAATATTATTTTCAGAATTTCACGAACAAAGTTATGGTAAAGTAATAAAAATTATGTGTGGCTACTTATGATTTTCAATATCAAAGTTGTAAAAATGGTGAACATCTTAACTAAACACTCGATAATGGAAGTGTGGTGTAGTTTAACACAACAACATTCTATTTTTTATGTGAAAAAAAAAAAATTATAATTTTCATTGTTTTTCACATATTCATATTTCTACATGTTTATTTTTAAAAGTATTAAAAATACATTTTTATATTTAAAAATACAATTTAGAATGTTGAATTTATTTGTGTATTAAAAATTTCAAAAATATATGATGTAACCCAAATTCCAATTCCAATAAAAGAAAAGCTAAATCTATTTGCATATTAAAATACAGTTTAAAAATTTATGCGTAAAAGTGTATCCCACACCGAAACATTTACAATCAGTCATTTGACAAATCTGGAAAGAGGTGAATGTTTACGTCAATATCTATGAAGCAAAAGTCGTAATCTAGTTTTTTGGTAATCTAGTTTTTTGGGGCTACGGGTATCTATGATCGATGTCCTGGTAACCATAAGAGAAAAATTCAGTCCGTAGGATTGGGCAAATATAGTAATTGAGGATGAATCTTGATGACAAAGTGTTAAGACTTTTCAATTTGTGAAAAAAATATAGTGGAACGAGAAAAGTATCACTAAGTGATTTTCATAGTTGTAGAAAAATAATCATAATGTAGTGTTCAATATTTCACATGTGCACACAAAATTATCTACAGAAGATATCCATAGTTGCATAAAAAAACTTATAAACACGAGTGGAAGGAAAATTATGCATAAACTCTACATATAGTAGTAAAAAAAACTTATAAATCGTATTTTAAAACAAGGCTCCAAAAAGAGTCATGGTTTCAAATGTACAAACAAAATTATCGATAAACGATATCCATAGTTGCAGGAAAAAATTATAAACACTTTAAAACAAAGATCCAAGAAGAAGCCGCATGGCTCAAGAATGTTAAAATAATTCTAAAGGATAGAAATGGCTACTCACGTCAAGCGCAATTTGAAGTAGAGTTATGAAATGCTAAATGATCGAACACACCATCTTCATATATCGAAAACACGTCATTCAAAGATAAGATAATCATGACCATGGTTTCCGTAATCAAGAAAATAATTACATATTGGCACTCATACATTGTTATTTTTGAAATCTGCTAAAACAGCTATGAACTAAAGGGCTCGAATTCAAAAAGACACCTTGTCAAAGCAAAGAGTTACCTAAATATAGAAAGTAGAATATTAATTTCAATGACAATTGGAAAAAGCAAAAAGCAATTTAAATTTAAAAAGAAAAATACCAATTACATTTGCTTATACTAAATTCAAAAGTAATCTAAAATTATAGTGAACTCGGGAGGCTTCTCTCCAAGCTTTTTGAGCATAGGAATAAAATCTTTAATCAAAATAATTAATTTGTCTTTTTAGGTCCGATAGATCATTATTTGGTCTCATTAAACATCATCATCAAAATAATTAACCTTTAAAATATAAAGAAAAGCAAAGTAAAAGATTAAAAGTCAAATTTAAAAAAATTGTAATTTTTTTTTGGATAAAATATTGGGAATTTTAAAATGAGAATGACCAAACAGTTGATGACAAAGTAAAATATTAAAAATTAAATTTTAAAATAACATTTATTTTCTTTTGAAGTAAAAAATGTCAGTTTGCCCACGGGGCTTTGGATTGACTGTGAATGGGTGCAATGTTAAGGCACTTCTTGCCATAGGTTAGTGGTTCAAATCCCTCATGGGTGTTTACCTACCAAAGAAAAAAAAGGGCAGTTTCTTTTGTAGCAAAAAGGACAAAATTTCAAAGTTAAAAAAGTAATGGTGGAATTTAAAATCTCAATGTGTAAATTGCTTTCTTCAAAGTGCACATACTATGCACAAAGTTAATGCTCAAATTTGAAATGTCAATCTTGATATTAGTGACTCACAGTATCCTAGTGGGTTTGAATTTACACAATTTCCAAAAAGATATGAAAGTAGTTATACATAATTTTTTGGTAAATAACAAAATTGTCAAAATAGCATTTGGGGATAAGTTCTTAAATAAGAAAAAAAATTCTTAAAATTCATATGGCTTAATAGCATTTTTCACTAATAAAATAACTTTTTTAAGTAATAAATAAATGTATATAGATTAATAACCATCTTCATTAAAGTCATATGGATTATAATCCTCTTCATTAATAATTAAAAAAAATAATTAATTTAATCATTATTTCTAAAATACTTCTTAGTTTGGAAACTTTGAATGACTAATATATAATAAATATTCTATTTCAAAGTTTGAGATAACCTATTTTTTTCAATATTTCCTTAAGAGACTTGCCCAAAACTCTAGGAGTCTGAAAAAATCTAGCCACTAATCAATGGTGCCTTTTTAAGTACACAATTAGTTATTGAATTAAAACATGAGGTAGGAAACACACATTGGGTTTTACCAATAATATTTTGGATATATACATAATAGATTAATATATGTATCTATAAATTCGCTAATTATAATGAATTTATTATTAGATATTTCTATATATTGCACTATATATTAACCCCGACAAAATTTTTCTCCTTATTTAATGTAACCTTTGACCACTCTGACCAGTATAATATCTAATAAAATATGTGCCCCTTAACCAAAAATCATTATTAATGTAAAAACACTAATATGACCCACAACCACTAATTTAGCGTGATTACTCATACTTTTACATAATTACAAACCCTTCCATAATACAACCTCTAACCACTATTACTATTAGAAGACAATGACACTTGATAATTCTTAAGGGACTAACTCTAAAATTAATTAAACCATAGTGCACTACAATCTTTAAAACACAATTCTAGAAACTATAACCCCTAGTACACTTCCCAATCATTAAATTGTAATTAGTGAAATTTTGCAACACACATCAATTTTAATATCTAACACATTAAATATAGCATTAAAACTATATCTTTTATGTACTTAAAGTGGCATAACATAGTGATAACTTTGAGTGAAGTGTAACTCCAAATTCAATCCCATAATAAAGGAATATGATAAATGTTGTGTATTTTGGAGATGATATTTTGATTATGGATACTGACCCAAAAATCACTTTTCATTCGGAAACATATGACAATGGTTTTGATTATCGATATTGACCCAAAATGAGTTTTTCGTGAGTCAACATATGATAATGATCTTGACGAATACTCGCATTTCATCCATTCTATGATACAATGATGGTGTATATTTTGTAGATCATTTAAGGTCTTAATGTTGGTGTCTGAAGTTCATTTCAACTATTATTCCTTCCATCAATTAATATTAATCAAGTATAGATATGCTTTTTTCTATATTTAGTTATATGTA
>APFE031538763.1:1911-15042 GCA_000404065.3 Pinus taeda | reverse complement strand
ATATATATATATCAAAAAAATTAGAACGAAAAAACGAAAAATTTTCAAGGAGGAATGTTACAACTCAAGGATGTATGTTACAAGTGGTATCAAAGCTCCCAGGTATGTTACATGGTACATATCAAGGGGGTATGTTACAAGTGGTACCAGAGCTCCTCAGTTCAACACTTGGATCTAATGGGCTCTATTGCGAAAGGAATGACAACTAAAAGTGTAACCCTAGAATCAAGAGAATGGCCATCTTTGACCAACTCTCAAAGATGGAGAAACATGGAATACAATTAGGTGAATAATCATTGTGGTCTGAGTCACCAATGATAAATTACAAATTACAAACTGAATAAAGAGATGTAAAGGAGGTTTAGGGATTTATCCAAGTTGCAGTCACTACGTATGGCATCCTTAGCCCTACATTGACATGTATAATGAATTTCATGTTTGTTCTATTGGAGTTGAATTGATGCTAATGAGGTATGAGGGATGATATGTGATGGGGTTGCTCCTACAGTTGAGACACGGCTATCAGTATTATGCTTTTGTAATGCCTAGATGATGTCATGTAAAATGATGTGTGTGTGACAAAATCCATGTGAGGAACTAGCCACAAAACTAATATTCAGCCCTGCATGTGAAACACTGCCAAGATTTTGCTGGTTTGGCTTCTTTATGCATTTCTGTTAAAGAGAAAAATAATTCTCAAGGGCAGTGATATAAGCTGAGAAATAAATTTTGTAGGAAAGGTGTGGAACCAAAAAAATAGTACTACGGGTAGAACTCTAAGAACACCCAAACACATCTGTCCATATGACTGGGTGTGTTTATGTATCATCAATAAAATAGGACTGCAATCAGAAAGTGATAACTCACGAAGGTCGGACCTCGCACTTCTACGCTAACCTTAGATGTCTAATCCAAATACTAAGTTGACCTTACAAAAACTCATATTTAAATAAGAATGGATGGTGGCCTGACTTGTGTTAAAGGTGCTGAAATCGACTTGTAGTTGGGATTGCACTAGATAGGGGTGTTGGAAAGCATGGAGTTAATCTATATTGAGGACTAAAGCTTACCCTCGTTGAGATAGTTCACTTAATTTACAAGGGACATATTGTCATTGCTGAGTTTTCTTGTTGCATGTGGGCTGACATTATGATTTGAAAGGCATAAGCAACCACTTGGAGCCCTCGCATCCATTGTTAAAGGGAAAATTTGCAGTTCTATTGGCATGATTGCAAAGGATGTGGATTTTGGGAACTCGGAACTAACTTGGATTCCATATTGTCACCATTGAAAAAAGCCACCATTCATTGAAGGAGCTTTGGAGGTTGGATGCTATGAGTGGAAAACCCTTTTTGTATGGATGATGTGTTTCAACTTTGAAATCCTTTTCCCCTAGATTATCGTACATGTGGCTTAAAACCTACATCGTAAATTTTTACAAGACACCTATCAGTCCTTATTGGAAACCCTACAAGAGGAGGGCCTTCTTGGTCTTGTTGAAGATAAGAAGGGTATTGATGAAGAAGAAAGTACCATAGACCTGCAACAAGAGCAACCTCCTCATTTGCCTCAAAAATTTTGTTATAATAAAAATGGAGCATTAATGGGAAGTCCTGGCCTTTCCCTTGAAGATAATGATCTAGAAGTCAAGTTCGATCATAATCTTGATCAAGTGTTTGTTAAGAAGGAAAATGGAAATACTGTTGAAGATAAAATTTCAAAACAAAGGGATAGATTTGACAGTTTTCATACCAGTCCTGTAAGGAGTGAAGATGTATTTCCAAATAGGATTTTTGACCAAAATTTGAAGAGGGTTGTATCATTGATGAAGCACTATTTAGGAAGGGGACTAAAATATGGATAAATACGTTGAAGAATGAAAAACCTTTATGCAGTTGAATCCAAAATCATATATTGTGAGCTTTGAGGGGAGCCCTACTTGTGACAATGATGATCACAAAGGTGAAAGAGACATAATTGTTATTGTTCATGATGACAAGAATACCATTGCTTTGGTGATGGAAGGGCATCATTTTGATGACAGTTTTGCTGCTCGTTTTGTTTAATGAAATAATGCAAATATAAACTACTGTGCACGAAACCAATAACTGAAAAGGCAAACAAATGTTGTCGTCCTCATTGGAGAAGGTACCAAAAAAAACACAACCACCCTGATTTCCACCACCTTGATCTAGATTTATGCTCTAGAAGATCTTATATAATGTACCTTGATGGGCCTCCAAAATTTGATGATGAAGGACCGCACTATGATGAAAGTTGAGAACAGGTATTCAAGGACGAATGGGAAGGACATGTTCCAGATCTAAAAAGGGGTGAAGAGTTTCAAGTCTTTATAGATATCATGCCAAATTCTATTGATGCTAAAAACAAGCTAGAATGTGAAAAGCTTCTTAGCCTTGATGACTCTACAGTAGGTTTAGCCTTGATGACTCTACAGTAGGTTTAATCACCGTGAACAGATATGTAATGAATTTTCGAAGAATTGGCATGGCAAATACAATACAAACCTGGAATGCAATATATGTAATGAAATTTCAAAGAATTGGCATGGAAAATATGATACAAACCTAGAATGCAATATATGTAATGAATTTTTAAAGAATTGGCATGGAAAATACGATACAAACCAAGAATGCAATAATGAAAAAGAGTGCAAGGTCTCTTGGCAAGATGATGGGCAACAATTCCCACATATATGATGGGAATAAAGCAGTGTTATCAGAACCGGACCGGACTACACTGTCTAGATCTTTTACCGCAGCAGAGATATTGAGATTGGATCTCTTACCTCCAAACTCACTTTGCTGGACAAATTCAATAGGGCACTTCTCACAGGAAAACCACTAACCCAGGCCCGGAAAACAAACCGTGGGTCATCTGAACACTATCCTGTGGCTAGAAAACAAACAACTAGGTCATCTGGTCATCTGTTCTATGTACAAGTTGGGTCTCTATTTCTAGATGGAATGTAGCTATAGAAGTGCACTGAAAAGATTTTGAAATTAGAGTAAAGAGAATATTTCAGAATTTAGGTCTTAAATATCTAAATTGAAGTCAAATTTCCTATAAAACTCTAAACATAAATAAGTTTGTTTTTCATTCAATCTAACTCCCTTATAGTAGAAGACCAAAAAGGAAATCAATATGTATATACCTTGCTGCCGAACGTATGGAAAGTCCTTGCTGCTGCAGCCCTGAAATTCATTGGATGAGTTGTCAGTTCCTTCCTGTTTATAAAAATTTACAAAAAGGGGATGAATTAAAAAATATTACAAAAAGGGGATGAATTAAAAAATAATGGAAGACCTGACTCCTTTCGGTGTTTCACACTCTCTCTGTGAAGAGGCATCATTTAACCATCAACAGTCACTCCATATTCTCCTCTGCCACAATCTGCTCTCTCTCAGACTCACAGACATGAACATCACAATCACATTCACGAACACATTACTTTGACACACTGCGCTACACAAACACATATGTTCTGACCGAGGTTCTATTCCCACGTGTGCCTCTGCAACATCCCTTGCATTTTATAACTGGAAAACAAAAGTGCCACTTGTCACAAATGTGCCAGATTACACTGTTAGAAAATTCAAATTTAATTCCATATGTTTCAGTAATCATTTATATATCTGTTAAGTAAGGATTAATATTATAATCTCATCTTTAAAGTAAAGATTAACCTAATTTAAGAAATAATATTTTAATCTAATTTTCAAAGTAAAAATTAATCTAATTTTTAAGAAAATAGTAATATTTTAATCTGATGTTTTAAGTAAAGATGAATATTTTAATTTGATCTTTTAAGAAAAGGTTAATATTTCAAACTAACTTTCTAAGTAATATTAATATTTTGAGTTTATGATATCATTGTTTTGATAGAGAAATATAGACATTGGTAGGATTTATAATGGCTAAATGTCACTTTTAAGGCAAGTGTGTGATAACAAGTGCATATAATGGATGTGAGGATTGTAGTTGTTTTAGTATGTAATGAATTGATAATAGCATTTTGTATAATGTATTAATGAATATAATGATATGATATTGTGTGTAACGAATTCACAATGGGGTGATGGCTAGGGTTTGAAGCAGAGATTTTCTTCAAACAATACATTTTTTTCCTTGAAGCAGTTAGGCGATGTGGGTCTACCAGCGATTGATCTAATAGTGTTCATAAAGGACTTATCATGGATGAGGAAGAAGAGGTTGACTATGATACAGTATCATTGAAGGCAGCCATATTTTCGGCAATATTCTTGCACTCATAGATTCTAAGGCTGGTAGGGATCAAACTCATGGGGGATTGTATTGGCACTTTGTATCTTCTAAAGACGTTGCCACGGTGGAGGCATGGTCCATGGGTTTGCGATCAGTCGAGTTAGTTTCCCCTTTATCACGGCCTTTGGAAGTCGTTTTTGGTCCTCCACCTTGTCAGGTAAGTGATGGAGGTTTTCCAGATAGTCTTTGGGGGCTTTCCCCTATTGTTTCACCGCTTTTTGTTGACTTGCAAACTTCTCTAGGGTCGAGTCAGCTTGATTTACCCAAGGTAAATGTCCCTTTCCTACATAACGGCCAAGGTTTAAATAGAGTTGGGTCTTCAGGTTTATTGGAGAACTTTTTCTACCCTCACATTTTGTGCCTTATCAAATTGGTTCTAGTTAGGTGGAGTCTGGTGGTTTTCAGTAGGTTTTAAGTCCCTTTCCTAACCCTCTCCCAAAATGCTACCAGTATCAAAGCACAAGAAGTTGGAGGTTCAAGAGTCAGAGGCCAAGGACAGGAAGAACCAATTGTTGAGGATTCAAACACCCCACAAACTGGGGATCCAAATTGGGGGCATGAAAAAAGAAGGATAGGGTTATAAAAAGGAAAGAACTCTATTCAAAGTTAAAGTTGGGTTTAGGGGTGGATGTGAGGATGCACCAGGTAGCGACAATGGCGTACAGGACTCTCGTTAGAAGGACACGAGGTAGGAAATTCAACATAAAGAACTTGGAGGACTCGATGGCTATGGAAGTAAGTCCCTTAGTTTCAAATTCACTTAACATTTTCCTTCTTTCAAAGGGTTGGATCCAAAATGATTTTCACTCCCATGAGGAAGCTCTCACAATCTCACAGCGTGTCTGGAATATAAACTTCACACAAGTTATTTTTATGTTTTGGTCCCCTCTTTTCGATGTGAATTAGGAACAGCAAGGTGTGGTCCCTATATGTGTTCATCTACTTTGTTTTCCCCCAAACTTATGGAAGCCATAGATTTTCCAAGATGTGGGCAACAATATGGGCTCATATTTGGATGCAGATTTTTCTTATTTGCAAATTGTTATAGCGACTACAACCACCCTCCAAAATTTTTCCTTGACTTCGTTTTGGAGCCTCCCTTCCAACTTTTCACAGCAGCTTTCCTTGCTTCGTCAATTCTCAAGCTTCAGTGTTTTGCTTGCACAAAGGCAGCCTATCAATCACACCTTAATGCATTCCCCTCACAGGTTGATCACCCGAACTTGGTCTAGCTACAGGCTAAGCAACTCCCCCAAGAAATTGCACAATTATGGAGGGAAACAAACCTTCCCTCCAAAAATTGTGCAATCTTGACTGGCAGCCTGTTGGGCTCCAGAATTGTGCAATTCTCACAGTCAACACTCACAGTGAAAATTGCACAATTTTCCCCAGTAGGACTGCTTAGCCCAAAATTTGTGCAAATCTGGGCAATAGTCAGCTGCTCTTCCCAAAAATTGCACAAATCTCTTGGGCAGTCAGCCTAGCTCCCATTTCCTTCAAGCAGTCTTGCATGTGCAGCTGAGTTGATCAGTTCCCTCCGGGATAGAGCAAAACAAACATGCATGCATGGGACGCTTCTCCCAAAGCAACATGCAAAGGCATTGCTTGTTTCAAGGGTCTATGTTTAACAGTTGGAGGTTACATGCAAGGATCATTTCATAAACCTCCCACCAAGTGTCGCCTTCCCTAGATTTGTGGCATGCACGTCACAACCTTGATGTTATCAAAGCTCATCAACTGGACGTTGCAGAGCTCATTCCTCACATCAACCTTACAACTCTGACATCCCACATCACATCTAGGAGAAGTTGGCACATTCAGCTCAGCTACTTTGGGGTAAGCTAGCTTACCATGCCTTATGTTGTATTTCTATTGATTTTTGTGTTTTTGCTTGAGTGAGTACTATTTGCTTGATTTCAGTGAGCGCTTGTTGTCATTTACTTGTATACTAGGTTGTCCTAGCATAGTTTCAATTTTCGTTGTTGTCTCACTGTTGTTGAATGCATGAAATTGTTTTGCATGAACATCGTTAATTTGGCAATTCACCTCACCCACATGCATGTTGTTTCATTTTCTGAATTTTCCATTCGTCGTTTGCATGCATGATCATTCACTTATGCTTACACTCGGTATCATCATCCATTCGCACTCACATTCACTTTCAGTTGCCCGTCGGCGAGTCCATCCAACCTTGGCCCGGACTCTCCCTCACTAGAAAACATTGCACAATCCTGAGAGGGAAGGCTTTGCCTTCCTCTCCAGAAATGCACATTTCTGCCCAGGCAATGTCGTCCAGGATTATTTTGCGCATTTCTAAGGGACAGTGACTGTTGGCCTAGAAAATTGCGCAATGCAGTCACTGAGCTGCAGCCACTGCCAACAGAGATTGTGGATTACGCAATTTCAGCAGCTGGCAGCCAGACTGGACTGTGCATTACATAGTTCTAGCAGTCAGCCAGTCTCCCAGCAGCCCAGACTGTGCCTTGCACAGTCTTGGCAATCAGTCTCCCAACTTCCCGGCCGAAATTGCGCAACCTTCATGATCAATCACATAGGTATGTTACAAGTCAGTTCTCAAGTTCATTTTGGTTTTCGACTAACAGATTGCTTGCCATGAGTGTTGCCATGTCTCCAAGTATTGTAATTGTTCATCTTCCTCTCAATAGTGCAGGTACAATGGTTTCCAAGAGAGCAGAGTCGAAGACAACGTTCAGAGCACACTTGGAGATGCAGTCGATCAAATGTCTATGAGCTTGCCTACTCATGAAGATATCAAGTTGTTTGTAGACAAGGACATCAAGATATGACAGCAGCAGCATCATAGCAAGCAACATCATGAACAGTAGCAGAAGGCAGCATACCAAATGCAACGAATACAATGAATGCAATGAATGCAAGAGGAAGGTTGTTGACAACACAGAGGTAGAACAAAGTTGCAAGCTCAAGCAGATCCACTAATGATGAAAGCAACTTTGGAGACTCGGGATATGAGGTGACGACGCGACATGAAGATCACACAAAGACAGAGAATGGAACAAAGAAGGATTTTCATGTGTTGAAGCAGCAACCCAATGAAGAACAGGAAGCTACACAAATAGACGAATGAGTTGCAACAAGAACAAGAACAACAATAGGCGCAACATGCACTCACGGATTAAACTACGCCCATACAAGTTAAAGATCCATCCCAGCAGCTGGCTCAGAGTAGACATGGTGAGCAGTGTTGTTGATCACATGCAAGGGATTCAACAGCATGCATGTCATTGTGTGCATGCGTGCAATCCAACCTTTTCAGCACACTCACTAAGGCGAAGACAAGAAGCAATTCCAACTCGAGTTGAACATGTACTTCGACAAGTTGATGCACATGACCACTAGTAGACACTTGAAGATCAGCACGGACACTATGCATCAGTGTGTTGTTGGTTTAGCCGCACACAAGAATACCATGCGCATGTTATCAGACGAGTTGGATGAAGGAGCCGAAGCAATGAACCAGTTGCAACGGAGGCAAGAGTTCGCTTAAACAAGAAGTCACCATCAGGTGCATGCACACCATTGCAGATGACCAAGCTTGGGATCAGCTCACCACCTTCACCATCACAAGCATGCCAAAGAGTTGGTCTCGTCACAATGGACCAAGTGTCAGTGATGTTTTGCATGGCTGGCTCAAGCCATGTTGTCAAACATGAGTACATGTGCATTGTAATGTAACGTCATGTCAAGTATAAGTTAAGTGTCAATGAGTAGATGAAGAGTCATGAGGGTAGATGAACTGTCACAAAGGGGAATTTCAAGGGTCACCCCACCCTTTCCTATAAATAGTCCCTCATAACTCATTGTATAGGCTTTTGGTGAGCCAAGCTTTTGATAAGACTATCTTGGAGAAAGCTTGGACAGTATTGTAATGCACCTTGGCTTCTCCACCACATGGAGCTAGTTCATCTCTTTGGAGGAGCAGGCGGATGTGATTGTAATGTTCCACTGTTGGGGCTAGCAGGTTTACGTGGATGTAATGTATGATTGGGACTTACACTTCTTTATATAATAAGAGCCAACACATTTTCATGCATATGTTGTTATTGTAGTTGGGCTGTTCTGGTTGCTCAACAATGTATGTTGTTTAACTTATGTAGTTGTCTATGAATTGCTTCATATGTGATTATATGAATCTTGTTGCAGATGTTCTATTGGTTTAACCATCACTTTGGATTGCTGACTAATCTACTTTCCAACTTGTGATGCATCTTCGCTCGTGTGTTCCCTTCCCAGCTGAGTATTGCTACAGTTTTCCAAAGGGCGCACTCATCTCACCCCCCATGTGTTAGAACCTCTCATTCACCTTCCTTGACTCACTGCAGCGGTCACAACCTTGCTACTGACAGAGTTATCTTACTTGCCTCTGTGCAACATCGCGGTCAAGGCATTACTTTACGACCCACTGCTGGGACTCCTACACTGGTCTGAGGTCTAATTGGGACTTCTTACCAGGGAGACCCCCTTGACATGTTGGTGGGTCTATCATCGTCAACAGGTCTAGCACCGTCAACATTTTGGTGCTAGAAGGAGGGCCAGATGACAAGCTGGGTCCTCACATCTGCTTTGAATCTCTACACATCTATCATGTCTCACTACTGAGCTGCTCTTCCGCAATGTATGTCTTATGGAAACGATTACATCATATAGAAATAGCTCTCGGATAACTTGTCTCATAAAACATTTGATGGTGGAGGCTACGTATCCTTGGTAAGGCACGCGGTCAGCGTTGTAGGCTCATGCGAAAGACATGGATTCTTTGAAGAATACATGAGCTGCACATTGTTCATCTACACGCTTCGAGGGCACCCAATGCACTAGTGTGTCATGCTGCCCGAAAAATCTATTCATTCTCTTGCTCATCTGGTTACAAAGATAGACTGTGCTTTCAATCACTTTAACTATAAAGCACTCAACAAATAAATTATGGAATTACGAAAAGCACCTGATGAATCCGTTGAACAGTTTCACACACGCTTTTGTAATCTTGCATACCGATTCCCCAAAGATGATATTGATTGGGAATTTCTTGATGGAAGATTTGAGTATATTCTTTACATATTTGAACCCCGCTGAGCACACTTCGGTGATGGAGCTGCATAATCACAGGCAGGCACAGTCATTCTCACAAGTGACTAACCGCCTTCACCTCATCAAACAACTCCACCATTGTGGAGTGTTGTAGGAGATCACGCACATGCCTATGTTTAACTGTCACACTCTCCTACCCCACCTTCTCTTGAGATTTGTACAGACTTGGCTTGCAAGCATGTTGGTTGTCACGTGGACTCGTTCCCTCGACCTCTGTCCTCACGTTTTGTTGATCCTCTGGATTATACTATCTTGTTTTCTCCCATTCCGGACTCCTCACCTGTTGTGAACGAGGATCAAGTTGTCAATGGAGTTGGTGTTATGCAACCAAACTGCATTATCATTCAGGATGAGTGTGTGCGGGAATCTAAAGAAGAACTTGCGGTGAAGGGTGACTCCTTTTCAGCCCACCTCATCTACTTCATCTTGAAATCCCCTGTGAGTCTGCCAATGCTGATTTGCCCTGTGAAAACCCATTTCCGAATGTTTCTACTTTCAATCATTCACGGGACACGTCGGATGTCAGTATGTCATTACAGTGTGGATAGGACACATCTTCCTTGAAAAATCCATCCAATCTGTCATCTATATTTCTTGAAAGCACAGAGGGTGAACATCTTTGCTTCTCATCTACCCCTCTACCCGATTCATCAAATCATGGGGATGCCGACGAACATCCTGAATTTTCCAGATATTGCTTGTCATGATCTATTCACTTCCTCATCCAATCACGATGTTGATTCTGTAGAAATTTCACCGTAGATTAAACTGATTATGCAATGTACTAAAGCAAAATACTTAATCTACTTCTATTGTTAGGATATTCTGACACATAGGAAATAGTTAAGTATAACTTGGTCTAATGTAGAGTTAGGTAAAGTGTGTTTCTTTACTATGTACTTTTGTAACTTACAATTCGACGGTCATGATATGTAGTGATCCGATGATTCATTCTCTCCTCAGTATTACCGACACTTGATCCGTGGCTTAACACCCGATTGGTCCATCATCTCTATTTAAAGAGCATGGAGGGTCATTTGTAGGTTAACTGTTCATGAGAGAAGCTTATGTAAAATTTCATTCTTTTATTAATAAATTTCCTAAAGTGGCCACGTTGGCTCAGGTCGTGGGCTGTTTCCCTCTTTGAGGGTCTTAACCACGTCAAAAATATTGGTGTATTGATCTGTGATCTATTTGTGAGCGATTTCCTTTGGTGTTCTGTCTGAGGAACTTACCCTGTAAATTCCTACAACAACTCCCCACTTGATCACGTGGTGCAGTAAGAACCACATCACCATCCACTTTTCCAAGTAGAAGAAGAAGAGGTGGCATACAAGGTAGAATAAATGGATGGAGATTATGATTGTGATGAAGATCCTCTTGGATTTCCCATTCAAGATATTGATATCAAAGTTCATATGAAGAGTATCCCTCCATATTTTCTTCCCAACTTTCAAGGTATAAGTTCAGAAGATCCAAAAGCCTTTCTCTTTGAATTTGAAATAATTTGTATACCTTATGGTTACTTATTAAACACTCAAAAATTGAGATTATTTCCAAAAGCGTTAAAGGATAGAGCTCTTAAATGTTTCATGAGTCGAAGGGCAAATTCAATAAGAGTATGGAATGATATGCGAAGGATATTACTAGAAAACTATAAATATTATTGTATATGTCATGATATTAAAGAGGAAATATTTGGAATGAGTCACAAATAACATGATATCCTTAAGGATTTGATGGAGAGATTTATGTATAATGTTAGGAGGGAAAAATTTCATAATTTAGGATTTGACATGCTAAAAACCCTCTTACTCAGAACAATTAGAAAAGAGTGGATTGAACTCCTTGAACTAATGAGTAGAGATGATCTATACAAATTATCATTTGAAGAAATTTGTGAAAGATGCAAGCACATATCAAGAGGAAGGGCAAGAGTAAGTAAATCATCATCGAGATTGGTAAGTGAAGCCGAACTTGGTAATTTGGTAGATAACTTTAAAATCAAAATTCTTAGCACTCTATGTGAATAGATAGAAATGTTAAGAATGCAAAATGAGCAAAAAGAGAATGTTGAAATTTGTGTTATCCATTCAACATTACATGTTACTATGGATTTCCCATCATTACCAAGGTTGAAGGAAGTTTACCAAGAGGATAGTGGAGTGAATTAAACACTAGAGAAGCTCTATTACATAGCTCCAAGAAGACCATGGAAGCCTAGTCAACCTAGTATTATGCAAGGTCCTAATTCACAATTTGGAGTTTATTCATGAAAATATAATAGTAACTGAAACACACCCTTTCCTTGGCAACCTTGGCCATCTCAACTTCAAAGACAATATTGGCAATAAGGCTGGCAAGGAACTTATGAAAGAAATCCACAATATCCTCAATATTTTCCTCAATATCCTCCATACCAAACTCAATGTTATCCATACTATCCCCCTCTACCACAACCATCTCAACAACTCACTCCTAATCAACAAAATGCACAACCATTTATGAACGCAAATAATAAAGTAACTTAGCCCACTTATAATGTTGATGTTCAAACTTTTCATACAACCCTTTTGTTCCAAATAATATTCATCTTAGATCAGGAAGATTATTGGAAAGAGAGATTATATTGCTATAATTGAAGAACAAAATCGAAAAGAAGAAGATCTAGAAGAGAGAAAATAATAATGTACCACTTTTTATGGAGAGTATCCACTGGATCTCGAGATTAAAGAATTTTGACTATGGTTATCATCATATTCTTTATGTTTTCAAGATACTAATCAATAAAAAGTAGATCTGAATGTCATGGTATAAGAGGACATAAAAGGTGAAAAATATGAGAAAGAGAACTATGGGCATCACATCTATCTTAAATAATGGTTTTTGACAATCATTAAGTTGGGGCACCACACTCCTCTTCAATAGTTTTTGATATCATCTCAATCAAAGAAGTTGATCTATCATATCCTAGTATATATTAAAGCATATCTTTCAAACTTGAATATGAGTTTATTTTCCATTTTGGTACGTAGATGGATCCATTGGAAGTATTCCAATACTTGAAAGAATTTTTTTTTCAAGTAGAATAGGATAGAAATAAAAGAAATAAAAAAGGGAAAAGATAAAAAGATAAAAGAAGAGGAAACAAATATAATATCATGTAAAAACCTCCTTTGAGGCACTTGAGACTGGCTCGCTAATTGAAAACCTATATGAGGTAGTTGATGGGTTCGAGAAAAATAAAGAAAAAGGAAAAATAAAATAATAGCCTAGGTGAAAAACTCCTCCAAGGTGCCTAAGCAAACTTGCTAGTTGAAAACCTCATTAAGGCAGCAAGTAGGCCTAGAAAAAGGAGAAAATGAAAAATTGAAAGAAAAAAAGATTAATTTCTCTACATATATATATTTATTTGATTTATGCAAGTTCTCTCCAACATGTGTAAGCAATAGCAACAACTTCTCACCATAAGAAGAAGCTAATAAAAAAACTGACATCTAGTTAAGAGAAGTCAAACATGAGGTTTTCACCTCCTTTACTAAGATGCTCTAACAGGTCTAAGGCTAGGTTAATCCATCACTCTATGTTGGGTTGTGTTATATTTTTTCCATGACTAGCCGACGTAGTTAACGGTGGGTTAAAGGGGGGCCAGAGGCCCCCCTTTATTGTAGTGATTGCATAGCGAGCAGGTTACAGGGG
>APFE031538742.1:0-21125 GCA_000404065.3 Pinus taeda | reverse complement strand
GTTGATTTGTCAAAGAGAAAAGTATAAGAGGAGGCTTGAGGGTCACTTGGAGAACGCACTGAGGGAGACCAGTTAGTTCAAAGAGAATTTGAACCAGTGGTCTGGTGAGCAGTTAGGAGGCAACAAGTACGGAACAGAGAGACGGGATCAACCACTAGAGATCAGCGCTGAGGCAGGAGAGGCAGATGCAGGGCATTTCAGGCAGATGCAGAGGCAGCAGGAGACTGTGCAATCATTAATTGGCCCTGCGTGGGTGATGCAGAGAGGCCCAGGGCTGACACAGTCAAGCAGGGGCTGACGCAGAGGGTCTGAGAGCCACGCAGAGGTCAACTGGGTTGACGTTGGGTTTGGGAGAAGTGCTGGAGAAATTTTTCTCTATGTGGGTAAGCCAATTTGGCAACCTGTTGTATTGAAGACTTGCTGAGTAATAAAAACCTCTCTTGCTGCACTGGTTTTCCCACACTGGGTTTTTTCGGGGACTGTTGTCCAAAATAACTGTGTCAATGTGTTGATTCTTATGCATATGTTTGTTTTTGTATTACGATGTGATATTTGTAGCAGTATTTATTTTAATGTTTATTGAAGTAATTTCATAAATAACTTATTGTGGAATAAGTCGAAAAAATAAATCAGTTGCTGCAGTGATAGAATTTTCACATGGTATTAGAGGGAGTAATTAGAGACAGGAAGGGAAAATCAGTTATGGGTCGAGACCACGATGCAGAGGCATCCACGTCAGGGGACTCACACAGATTTTCAGAAGATTGCACAAGAGAAAGAGATTTCAATTTCTCTATTTTAGCTTCCAGGTTGGAAGAAGAAGTGGCATGTATGACTAGTGCTGCATCATCAAAATTATGGTATATAGACAATGGAGCCTCGTGGCATATGACGAGAATCAGGGAGTGTTTCTTAGAATATCGTGAAGAGAAGATGAACTTTCAGATCACCATGGGGAACAAGGCAAAGGGTAGTCCAGTAGGGAAGGGTACCATAGTCTTTCAGACAGAATCGGGAGAACGGTTCCATGCTACAAATGTGCTGCATGTACCATGATTGGGGATGAACTTACTTTCCGTGTCACAACTACAAGGCAAGGGCTATGACGTCTACTTCATCAAGGAGAAGGTATACGTCAAACACCCACGCTGGAAAAAGAAAGTGCAGATCAGGATCAAAAGTAATCGGTTGTATAGATTACAACTAGAATCACCAATGGCACTAATAGGCAGTCACAGAGACAAGGACTTGAACGAACTATGGCACAGAAGAATGGGTCACTTGCACCATGGAGCTCTGAGAATTCTCAGGAGCACTGTAACAAGAGTTTCGGATCTGAGTACGGAACAGGATGATGTATGCAGGGGTGTGCTCTAGGAAAGTATGCCAAAGCAACATTTCCTAGGAGCAAACACAGGGCCAAGAGTGTACTAGGATTGATACACTTAGATATCTGCGGACCTATGTTCGTTAAAGCTCTTAGTGGTGTCGAGTATTTCCTTACCTTCATTGATGACCACTCAAGGAAAACTTGGATTTATTTTTTGAAAACCAAGGATGAGGTGTTCTGTTGATTCAAGGAGTTCAAGGCTCTAGTGGAGAATCTGACTGGGAAGAAAATAAAAGTTTTGTGCTTAGATAATGGTAGAGAATGTGTTGGTAAGGACTTCACTGATTTTTGCGCTAAGGAGGGCATCAGAAGAGAGTGGACAACTCCCTACAATCCGGAGCAGAATGGGGTAGCAGAAAGAAAGAATAGGACTATTGTAGAAGCAACTAGGGCCATGATGTATGATCAGGATATGCCAAAATTCCTGTGGGCGAAAGCATGCAACACAACAGTCTATGTTCAGAACAGGACTCCTTATCGGGCATTGGGCAAGATCACTTCAGAGAAAGTCTTCACGGGGAAGACACCTGAAGTCAGTCATTTCAGGATATTGGGAGTTTAGCATATTGCCGCATACCCGAGGAAAAGAGGAAGAAGTTGGATGAGACTGCGGAAAAGGGATATCTGGTGGGATATAGCGAGAATGCTAAGGCATATAGAATCTATCTTCCAGGGAGCAAGAAGGTAGTAGTACAACGAGATGTAAAGTTCATGGAGGACAAGGCTTTCAGAAGATCTCGCGAGATGCCTTTCGAGGAGCAGTCGAAAGAGGAGCCGTTGGTTAAGCCTCTTCAACCAACAAAAGTAAAGAATTCTTCCTCAGAACAGGAAGATTCTCAGGATGAGGAGGAGCAAACAGAAGCACCTGCTGGCAGAGGAAGAACTAGCAGGGAACTTTGTCAGATTCTGCGAGATGCAGAAGACTTCATCGGTGGTCCAAGAAACAATAAGAGGGAGCAAAAACAACTAGAAAGATATCAGGCATTAGTAGCTCAGGATGGAGAGCTTGCCAGTTTCAAAGAAGTAGTTCAACATCAGGTTTGGCTAGATGTGATGGTAGAGGAATTCAACTCCATAATGTTAAACAATGTCTAGGAGGTGGTGCCAAGGTCTCAAGACAGATCAGTGGTAGGTTCAAGATGGATCTACAAGATCAAATATGCTGCAGATGGTAGTGTTGAGAAATACAAGGCTAGGTTTGTGGCTAAGGGGTATGCTCAAAAAGAAGGGATTTACTATGAGGAGACCTTCACCTCGGTAGCTAGGTATACATCCCATTAGGACCGTGATATCTCTTGCAGCCCAGATGGTCCATCCAATGTTTTAAAACTCTGACTCCGACTCCAACTCGGCCGAGGGTTGACTCCGACTCCGACTCGGCCGAGGGTTGACTCCGACTCCGACTTGACTCGGTATCGACTCGGCTGGCTCGATTTCAATGACCCGGTCGTTGTAAAAAATACATTAAATATTAATTTTTTATAAAAATACATAATTTTAAATATTTTCATTCATGTTTCCAAACACACAGCGTTAGAATATAGATAGAAGACAACATATGATCAAAGTAGGCTCATGAATATATCCATTATATCAAAATGGCACCCAATGCATTGTCCAATACATACACGATGATGATATAGAGATCAAAACAAAAACACATAACCAAGGAGGCTAGAAATGGCCTCTACAATAAAAGTCTGTGACCGGTACTACTGGCTATTGTTAGAGTTGCCAACATCATTTGGCTCAGTGTTACTTGGGAGCAGGAGCGAAAGCGGGGAGTGAGAGCGACATTTTCAGAAGCTCCCGGTTTGGGAGCGAATCCCGAAGGAGTTCGACAACCAATGTCACTAACATCAAGGTACATAGAGGGATTGGTGCTCTTGATTAAATACGAGTTCCATACCCTAATACATGACAAAATTCAATGGAAACATTGGAATCCCCCAATCCTAAAATCCTGAAAAACTGATAAGTCTGCTGGATTTTGAATGAAATCTAAAATTCCACTTTCTCCATATGAAATCCAATGAGGCTGGAACCACTCTCAAACATCCTAAGTCATTTCATGGTAGTGTTAAAAATTTAAGTAAAATGATGAAAATGAAGATTAAGGAGAATGTCACTTTTACTTCAAGAATCTAACATTACCATGAATAGCATATCAATACTAGGGATCAGAGTCAAACAGGGAAATCCATGAGTCAAACAGGGAAACCTAGGGAGTCCTCAAAAATAAAAAAAAGAGACGTTTTTTTGGGTTCACTGGTTGCTGTACGTAACCCGGTCGGGTTGATATGGACTCAGTCGGCTAGGTCTAAAAACACTGGATCCATCAGATGGATGTCAAACGACATTTCTGAACGGGGTAATAGAAGAGGAGCTATACATTGAACAACTAGAGGGCTTTGAAATTCTTGAGAAGAAGTCTTATGTATGCAGATTGAAGAAAGCATGGGCTGAAGCAAGCACCGAGAGCATGGTATGGTCGAATAGATGGCTACTTGCAGAGGATGGGATTTGTCAAGAGTGACGCGGATCCAAATCTCTACTATCTGGTTGTAGAGAATGAACTGCGAATCTTAGTATTGTATGTGGATGATCTCTTTTTGACAGGATCATCTAGACTAATTGGGGATTGCAAGAAGAATCTAGCCACAGAATTCGATATGAAGGATTTGGGACAAATGCACTACTTCCTAGGGTTGGAAGTTTGGCAGCAGAAGGGAGAAATATTCCTTGGGCAAGGAAGTTATGCTATAGAAATCTTGAAAAGATTCGGGATGGAGGACTGTAGACCTATGGCTATGCCAATGATCACCAACTAGAAGAAGATTGATGTTTCAGAAGACAAGGAAGTCGATCCCACCCTATATCATAGGGTCTCTGATGTATCTTGTCAACATTTGCTACGCTGTAAACACCCTTAGTCAGTTCACGATGGAACTAGAGAGGGCACAATGGGCATCAACCAAACATGTTCTCAGGTATTTACAGGGAACAATTGATTATGGGCTCTTGTACACTAAAGGTAAGGATATCAGTTTGAGTGGATTTACTGATGTAGATTGGGCAAGAAGTTCAGTGGATTGGAAAAGCACCTCTGGTTACTGTTTCAACATTTGGATCAAGAATGACCTCTTGGTGCAGTAGGAAACAGAAGGTTGTGGCTCTGAGCTCCTCTGAGGCAAAATATATGGCAACAAGCACAACTTCGTGTGAGGCCATATGGCTTAGAAAACTGCCGGTGAACCTATTCAGAAAGAATATGGAGGCGACCAGGATCATGTGCGACAATCAGAGTTGAATCAACCTATTTGAGAATCCAGTGTTTCATGATAGGTCGGAACATATTGATATCCGGTGTCACTTTGTCAGAGACTGTGTCCAACAAGGAGCTGTATAGTTGAGCTACACTCCTACAGGGGAACAGGTGGCGGACATCTTCACCAAGGCCCTTGGAAGGACAAAGTTTGACTACTTAAAGGAAAATATGGGGATGGTGAAGAACCCATTTCACAAGTAGAAACGAGAGTGATAACAGCACATATGCAGAGGGAGTTGCAATGGGGATGCGGTGTTGGGAGAAAGGACCAGCAACACCACAGATGCAGAGGGAGTTGTCGTACATATGCAACAGTGGCAGTGGCGGAGCCATGGGCAGCAGTACAGGATGCAGTAGTGCAGAGGATGATGGGCAACAAGACTAGCACTAGCACAGGGACGGATGCCGGATGATCAAGGTGATGCTCAGTGAGGAGTATTGCTAGAGCATAGTCCTCACTAAGAGGGAGTGTTGATTTTAGGTAGCATCGGATGTGTTCTAGCCACGAAAATTGGTGGAGAGGCTAAGGCACATGAGATCTCCAATACCGAGAAAGGGTTTGGACAGATTCTAAATAGTTTGGGAGATATTAAAATAATTAATATTTTTAATGAAGTCCCTAAGTCTAAACTCAGGGAAAATAAAATACTAATATTAATTAATATAAAACTGTGTTATAATGGTCCAAAAGTCATGGATCAAGCCAGATCTAATCTTAGCCATTGATTAGGGACTTAATCTTGGCAGTGGATTTGTCAATGAGAAAAGTATAAGAGGAGGCTTGAGGGTCACTTGGAGAACACACTGAGGGAGACCAGCCAATTCAATTTCTGGAGCGGGGTTAGCTGAGAAATTGAATTAGTGGTTTGGTGAGCAGTCAGGAGGCAACAAGTACAGAACAGAGAGACGAGATCAACCACTAGAGATCAACGCTGAGGCAGGAGAGGCAGACGTAGGGCATTCCAGGCAGATGCAGAGCCATCAGGAGACTGTGCAGTCATTAACTTCGCCTGCATGGGTGACACAGAGAGGTCCAAGGCTGACGCAGTCAAGCAGGGGCTGACACTGAGGGTCTGAGAGCCACATAGAGGTCAGTCGGGTTGATGCTGGGATTGGGAGAAGTGCTGGAGAATTTTTTCTCTGTGGGTAAGCCAGTTTGGCACCCTGTTGTACTGAAGAATTGTTGAATAATGAAAACCTCCCTTGTTGCACCGGTTTTCCCACACTGGATTTTTTCGGGGACTGTTGTCCAAAATAATTGTGTCAATGTGTTGATTCTTGTGCATATTTTTGTCTTTGTATTACGATGTGATATCTGCAACAATATTTATTTTACTGTTTATTGAAGTAATTTCATAAATAACTTATTGTGGAATAAGTTGAAAAAATAAATCAGTTGCTGCAGTGATAGAATTTTCACATAATTTCTGAGTCTTGTTGGAAAATTAGGATCTTTGTCATTAATATCACCCTCTAAGCATTAATATCTAGAGGTATCTTTGTCATTACCTTTGGATTTGTATAGGGATCTTTGTCGTTAATATCACTCTCTAAGCATTAACATAAGCATGTCAAGTCAAGATTTTGTTTGAGTGATGAGTATATTTTAGTAGGGTCATGATAGATGAGTTCGACAACCAATGTCACTAACATCAAGGTACATAGAGGGATTGGTGCTCTTGATTAAATACGAGTTCCATACCCTAGTACATGAGAAAATCCAATGGAGCAATTCCCCCAATCCTGAAATCCTGAAAAAATGATTACTCTGCTGGATTTTGAATGAGATCTAAAATTCTACTTTCTCCATATGAAATCCAACAAGGTCGGAACCACTCTCAAACATCCTGAGTCATCTCATGGTAATGTTAAAAATTGAAGTAAAAGGATGAAAATGAAGATTAAGGAGAATGCCACTTTTATTTTAAGAATTTGACATTACCATAAATCACATATCAATACTAGGGCCATATGCTTGATCATTAGGCTGCCCCACTAAAAAATTATTGTTTCTTTGAAAGAAAATTGCGTTTGGATTGTTTTTGCAAAAAAGGCTAGGGAGCGAATTTCGGGAACACACTTTCGGGGTCACTCCTGCAGGGAGCATGCTCCAGGAGTTGCGGGGGGGGGGAGCTGCTCCCCCACCACCTTGATCAAGATTGACCCTCATACCTTTCCACCCCTAGACTTGCAATCTGGAAGTGCATTAGGTACTTGTAGGGTGGTTATTATGGGATAGTTAGATTATTGTCTTTGCATTTTTTGCAGGCTTTACAATCTGCTACATAGGACAACAAATTATTTTGACTTGTAACTCTCTAACCAATACCTCAAATTGAAAAATAATTGCATATTTGGTTAGATTATTATCTGTAGACCAAATTCCATATGTCACACACCATAGATTTAATGTTTTGGTCCTACTAAAATTACCGTTTAGTTTTCCGCTGCACAGTCATATCTTTTATAGTAAGCAGTTTCGAAAAATTAACACCTCCACATGAAGCGGCCCCATATAAGGCACTAATCTTGTTTGGGATAATTTGGGGTTATCTTAGTGACTCCTCCCTTGGTCATGGAGGTTGTTGGGCCTAAACAACAGGGGGCTTGTAACAAGGTGACAATTGGCCCCCGCCCTATGTGTGCCTATCCAACAAGTTGCTAGGACCTTAGCAACCTTGCTAATTAGAGTGGTAACAAGTCCAAACTTTATATTTTCCAGTATCCTAAACCATCTAGAATCTAGATTCCTCTCCTCTTGTCTAACCTTTGCCTCTACTTCGATTCTTTAGGGATATTAGTCAACATTGTCCAATTTTGATAAAACTGCCTAATCCAAGCCTTAGAATATGGTAGAAAAAGCTTACCATGCTTGATCAATGATTTTGACTTGAGTGAAGGGTACATTTTTGCTAAGGCCATGGTAAAGGAGTTCAGCAATCGACAACAACAACACAGGGGTACATATAGGGTTTGGTGCTCTTGATTAAATGCCAATCACATACCCTCATATGTGATATAATCTAATGAAATGGCACAATTTCATTGATCTTCAAATCTTGAGAATTGTTAAGTTTGCAGAATTTTGAATGGGATATGAAATTCTGTTTTTTCCATATGAAATCTGATGAAGTTGGAACCACTCTCAAACATCATGAGTCATTTCATGGTAATGTTAAAAATTTAAGCAAAAGGATGAAAATCACTTTTACTTTAATTCTTAAATGTTACCATTAGGGAGCATATGGAAAGTGTTTAGGGGCATTAGGGAAGCGCCTTAGGATGTCTGGGAATCATGGTTCGTCACATAGTGGTTTGAAAATTCCAAAAAAAATGCCCTTGGGAATCGTGCAAGTAGTTTATGGAATCGTAGTTTGGGCCTATGAAACCTTGCCAGAACCACGGTTCAGGCCTGTGGAACAATGATCTGGAATCGTCACGGTTCTGAAAGTCAAGGAAGCGTGATTGAATCCGCGGTTCAACAACAATTCTACATGAGATGCGAATTTGGCTTTTGAACCAAGGGGGCGGGGGTGGTTCCTACAACACTGGGCTAAACCAGCGACCTTGACTGGTTCTAAGGGGTTTGTATGTGGAACTTGCCATTCAAATCCAAAATGACCAATTACATGCACAACTGGCTAGTTCCATGACTGAACCATCTGGTTTTGTATGGAACTTGTCTTTCTAGTTTGAACTAGCTGATTTTGTACAATTTAATATAGTCATGCTTGGACCCACTAAATTCACCCAAAATCTAGGGAAGGATTTGAAGTCTAAAAGTCTAAACCTAATTCTAAACCAATGTTATTAGACTTGGAATTGACAAAAACTTTGCAAGGCAAAAGAGCAAAGAGTTTGAATCAGATTGAAAAAAATAAATCGACAAGTACAAAAGAATAAAAAATACACATTTTGATTACAATTTTTTTTTATTGATATTCGACAAAGCCATGTCCATTCAATGCACAATATCAGTAGATGTTTAAAATTGAATAGGTTTCTGATATATAATATGAATTCAATTCAAGAACTAGAAGCATTTGCTTATAAAAGTTAACTAAATAATAAAATACTAAATTTTAAATAGGTAGGAAAAACCGAAGAAGTTAAGAAGTAGTTTCCTCCATGTCTTTGGCTCCTTGATCCTTAAGGTTTTCCAAGTCCTCCATGTGAAAACGAGGATACTCCTTCAATTGAAGCTTACTGGATGTAGTATCTAGCTTTGCCTGTTCTAAATTCAAGTCGACAACTAAACGGTCCAAACTTATCATCATCATGAAACATTGAGATGCAAGTTAAACTTTAAAGTTTCAACTTCAAATTAATCCTTCCAAATCAAATAACAAGCCTTTAGATAAATTGAGCTTAGTCTCATTTTTCTTAGTGTCTTACCTTACAATTGATTATTGCAAAGCTGAGGATTGCAATGGACAAATACAAGTTCATTTAAGCACTTTTATGTTTATCAGTTATGCTTCGTGGAATGTATTTTCACAAATATGCTCCAATTGTGCTCGCAACCTAAAGTACTGTAGATCTGATTTAAGATTCGAATGGCAAATCTCTTAAGATCTGACATATCACTGCTGATGTTTTGCCGTTAAAGACATAGCCGCTGGTAGTGTTTCAAGAGTCAAGATTGAAGATGATAAAAACATAAAAGAGTCAAAATAATAAAATTTAATAAAACAAGCAAAATAAAGAAAATTTAGTGAATCTTGATCAAGCCTTCTGTTAGGGTCCTATAATAATAGGAATCATAATTTTGAATTGGCTATGGTTAGTCTTGTAATATTGTTCATACTTTTTCTTTCTGCAAAATGTTTTCCATATTAAAAATTTAAAAATTTAAAGAGGGTATGTCCTAAAAGAATAATCAAAGGACAAAAAAAGAAAAGAAAAAAGATCAAAAAAGTGAAAATATGAACCCCAAAAAGAAATAAAAATAGATCATGAAAGTGTGCAAATTCAAGTGCAACTACCAATGCTTTACTTTGTAAAATAAGCTTGCGTGCAGTTGTCAGAAGTGCCACAATCCAAGATGGTCAAATAGCCTAATCTTGACTCATTCATGCTTTAAATTTCATATTGATAGATAGAGAATAAAGATCTAGCCAAACTATTTAACCTTGGTAGATCAGTAGTTAGGTAGAGAATAAAAATGAGCTCATCAGTTTAATCTGAGCCATTGGAAGTTATAAGGTTAGAATTAGATAGTTTGCTTATCAAAAGAAAAGGAAATAAAGGGCCAACAAGCTCAAATGCACCCATTGAAATGAAGAAAAAAATGTTAGGGTAAATAAAGGGTAGGTAGAAGGAGTTTTGCAAAATGCACAAGGTTATTAAGCCAAAAAGCACATTTATCATGTTTAATCCTATGTTTCGTGTGCAGGAGGAATTGTGAGAAAGAAAGGAGATTCACCAAGTTTGTTTACTAATTTCCCCTCATTTTGTTACACCCCCACATACTTATTTGCTAATTTCTCCCATTATCCCTTCATTATCTTTAAATACCTTTTTCCCCTCATTTTGGCCTTTACCCCTTGGTTTCACACAATCCCCTAGAAATTAGCTTTAAAAAATATCATCCTCCTTCCCAAAAACCCCTTTCCTTAGTGTGAAACCCATTCCCCATTACAAATATCACTTCCCCCCTTATTAATTTCTCTTTTCTCCCTAAAAACCCATAAAAACTCCCTTATCTTAAGTTTTTATGCCCCGACATTATGTAATTAATGTCCCGCTTCATATTTTTCTGATACCCTTTTTTAACCCACCAACCCTTGGTGCAGTTAAATAAAACCCCGCCATATAACCCATGGTCCCACCTTTATTAACCCGCTGCTTATATTAAAAAACCTGACAATTATGCACTAATTAATTACAATTTGCTGTAATTAAATCCCAGGCTCCGCCAACCATTTTCTCGATTCTATTCATGCAACTCAACTGTGCAATAGCCCTTCGATCTCCTACCCCCAATTCCGACGGTGTACAACCATATCGCACGGATTCATTGTTCGACCGATAAGGACCCGAGAGCACGGGAGATTCGCGGTTTTGCTTGGGCCCTGTTCTGCTACGTGGCGGCACCAGGTTAGATCGCGTGCTCGCGAAAAATACCGCCCTCCCTCTAAAAGCGGTGCGATGGCCCAGAAAACCACCTCCCCGCCTAAACCGAAAAATTCCCTCTATTTATTTATAATTTCTGTGCGAAAATGTGACCGTTACCCGTTAAAAGGCCGAAAAAGCCCCAAATTGCTCTTTTCGCTCGTTTTTCACTACAAACTGCTGCTTAGCCATTTGTGATCCCCTGAACCTCTGCGACCAATTTGACCACCTTCTGCTGCCTGAAGATGCTCCAGATACCCAATTGAAGTAGCCAATTGACAGTTGAAGCCTCAATACTTTCTGAAATTAACACAGAGCCCAGTTTGCAAGCCAGACCGCCAATTTCTAGGTATTCTTGGGAAAAACAAGATGACCCTTCAATTTGAAAACGCGCAGTTTAATTGATTGGTTAATTAATTGAATTAATTAAAGAAACCTTCCTGAAATTGAAGAAAAGCTTATTTCTACATCCCAAACCCTTGTACATATTATAACTACCCTCGCATTGTACCAGAACTTCTGCACCTCACTCCTGAAACCACTAAAAGCCTAATTCAAATCTGAAAACCCAATCATGGCTTCCCAAACCTCTCTAGACGTGAGACCTCTACAAACCCCTCACCTGAACATTGACCACCTTCCCTTAGCAGACCGAGACTTTCAAATTAAGGGTACTGCTTCCCCTGCCTACCTTCTAAAGCCCCACTGCTAGAGTGAGGACAAATCTTTAAACCAGAACGATGACATTCACCTTTGGGAGTCTAATTTGCCCAAGTATTTGTTTCCAAAAGTCACCCATTCCCATAAATCATCCACTTCTGTCATGCTTGGTACATTTCCAGCCAAAGAGCCATTGTCACCCCTAACCACCAAGTTTTGTTTACCATCACTGTAGAATCCATTAACCAAATGCTGCAGGTCTAGCCAAGCCCACATGAGACCCCACTTTCTATTGGAGGCTTGCTGGACCTCTATACCAAGTTAGACCTTCCTAGAATAACCCAAATTTTCCAAACTTTCATCATAGAGGAGTGTCATACTCCTACAGAAAGTCCTCCATATGGTGCCACCATTTTTTCTGAGAGAGGCAAACAAATCATAACCATGCTCTCCTGCATTCTAGGATACACTACAGATGAACATGTGGATGAAGTTGTCCTTGCTTTCCTTTCCATCTTTAGCCCAGGCAAGCTTCCTGCTGTAATTTACAACTATGCTCAGCTCATAGCAGATAGGATGCATGAACAATTCATTGGACTACCTACTGAGAGAGTCTTCAAGTACTCATTTGTATTGTTCCACATGTTTTTATATTATCAGTAAGACAAATTCCATGTCAACATTCAGAAATTGGACACCAAAGGCAATCCAAGATCAGTCATATATTGGACACCCTTGATCCAAAAGTACTCCACTATATTCACTTACAAGGACTTCATTGATTCATTTGTCCATCCAGTTATGAATATGCTAACCAGTAGCCCTCAACTCAGAATCAGTCAAGAGATCAAAAGAGTTTTACAGTTGGCCAAGAACAGTAAAGTGTGAGACTGGTATCTGTACCAGAACCACACAGAAATAAGGATATATGGATGCCAACTTGCCTCCTATAAACTTCCATGAGGATATTTGCACTAGAATACTTTAGGCAGACAATAAACTCTGATGAAGTAAATTTCCTATCAGCTAGGAAGAAGACCCAGTTCAAAATGAAAAATCAATTGGGCCCCTTTATTTGTAACAATAGAGAAGTTGGACCAGAGGCCGATAAGATTCTACAGGAGATGAAATTCAAAAACAGTTTTATGTGGCAATATGACCCTCATGGAGTCATAAATAAGCTAAGGCTCAAGGTCAAATTGAGCCCTTTCATTCATCATCCCAGGCCAGACATAGAGAGATTTTCCAAACAATCAGAATGGCTGGAAAACACTTTGATAGACATGGACAGTACTGTAGTTAATGTAAAGAACACATTCATTGGTGTAGAAAAACAGATTGATACAAGTTCCCTCCTGCAAGTTCTAGAACTAGGAGAACCAATGAACATTCCTCCTATTTTACAGACTCCAGCAAATGAAGACAAAAGTACAAAGAGAACCAGAGAAGAAGGTTCTAGTTCAGCTATGGAAACCACAGATGAACAGTTTGAGATCAGTTACAGGAAGAGGCCCAAGCTTAATCTTGTAACTGAACAGGAAGACACCATTGACTTAGTGGAAATCACTGACATAGATACAATGGTGAAAAGGAGCAAAGACACAGCAGCTTCAGGAGAAACACACTAGCCCTCAACATCAAACACTCAACTTATTGAGAGACAACTCAGCATGGAGGTCTCTTCATTCACTAGGCCTGTGGATAAAGAGAAAGACATCAAGGATAGGTATAAAGAAATTAAGTTGAGGAATGAGAATTTGAAGGCTGAGACTTATGCCCAATACTTCAAGCAGACACCTGCAAATCAAAACAGGTTGATGTTAGCGTTTGACATAAAAACAGGAAAAATGCAGATGTCATTCATGCAACCTACAATCCAGCTGCCAAAAACATTAGTAGACTATAGGAAAACGGATTTTGAGGTTTTGGCCAGGGATGTTCATCCCATTGACCAAATTGAGTTCCACAAGTAGACAGGTGAGATGATCTATTCCACCTTGACAGGTAAAGCTATGACTGCACACAAGTTGCAAAGTTCATTAGATAAAATCACTGCACAATACAAGCTGGAAAAGGCCTCCTCACAGGCCAAAGATAACAGAATCAAGTCACTGGAAGACTTGGTCATTGAGTTGGGACATGATCCCAATGACAACAAGGCTGCTGAGAAGTTGATAAAGAAAAAGAATGAGGACATTGCTGCTCTCAAAAAACAATTAAAACAGAAACTTCCTCATTTAGAGCATCCATAGACTAAAGAAGTCCTTGAGAGCCAAACACATCAGGAGGAAATGATGGACCTCATTTTACAATTGGAGGAAATGATGGACCTTGTTTTACAATTGAATGATCAGTTGAAAGAGATGGAAAAGGAGTTGGACAACTTGATACAGTTGAAATAGGCCAGCCTTGAGACTGCCCCTGCCACTGTCATTCAAACAGTCACTACAACAGTTCCCTCCACGTTGGCATCTTCATTGGCTCCTACAACTCCACTGGCTACAGCCCTCCCAACTTCCACAACGTCTACATTAGCAATAGGTTCGACATCAACAACAGCCTAGCCAGGTGATGAGGCTAGTAAATTGGTCAAGGCAATGGAAGACATGTCCATTCAGACCACACAAATAAACAAGCTTAAGGAAAAGATAACCAGTCTAGAGAATGATAACAAGCTTGCACAGATTATGCACAAAGAAGAATAACAGAAATCAACTAGGATGAATGAGAGGATAAAGAGTTTAGAGAAAGAGCTAACATTAAAGGAGCCATTTGGCCAAGCTAAGGAACAATTATGGGCCAATATCATTGACTCTGTCAATGATATTTGGCCATCCATTCAAGTAATTTTTGAACAAAGTGACTTAGTGAAAGAAGCTACAGAAGCCATTCAGAGGGTTAAGGCTAAATTGGGAGACATGCCAGAAGAAGCCACTAGAATCATCCATTTCTTGAACTCCAAAAACAAATATGAATTGTAGGAATTGGACATCGCTGACAGGACAGGTACGATATTGGAAGTTAAGAAGGTGCTTACCAAGAGACATTTGATGCTAAACCTTGAGGACAAATGCCAAACCATGCAACTGGCTATAGACATGTTCATGGTAAGTTTGATGTTTTGAGGTAGAAGGGTTTGCCCAATCCCTTAATGATAAATGATAAATTAATGCCATAGGAGGACTACAACAGGAGAATAAGGGAGGTAGCAAAGGATTAGGTAAATACTTCCTCTATGAAGGGGATGCCTACTGGAAAGGTCTGAGAACTTATTTTACCTCCAGCATGAGGTAAAACACCTTTTCGTAAATAAACCCTTCTTTTACCAAGTACATAGAGGCATATGAAATCTATAGGAAGATGGTAAATATCCTATTACCAAACACAGATACATGGGAGAAATTGAATAACTTACTGTAAAAATACACAGTCAAAATGTAAAAATCTACATTAAGGGTGAAAACAGTACAGTGAAAGGAAAATGATAGATCAACCAGGTAAAAGAGCATCCGTTGAAACTTGAAAGTGTATCAGTTGAAAGGTCAAAGTACAAAAAAGAGTCAGCGTGAAGACCAACAACAGGACAGAGAATAAAAAGCAAAATATTAGAGCATAAAGACAACACAACCTAATAAACAGGGACAGCATGCAACAGTTGAACATTTGTCTCTATCTTCTTGCATGAAGATATTTCTTTCTCCTAGATTAATTCCCAAGACAGTTTGGGATATTTTGTAAACTATTTTTGTATAAATACTTCATAATTCGAAGTATTGGGTGTGGATTGCTATACATTTATAAACCTAAGAGTTATTGTACCAATTTTTTCAAGTCAGCAGACTGGACTAAGTAATAAAGAGATTGCATTACAGGATCCATGTGTTGAGCTATTATAGTGAAGTATTTTCTTTGTCAAATTTGTTATTTTCTTATGTATCTCACAAACTTAAATGTTATCTAAAGTAAACGAATTAACTGGAAATTTATTTCAGAATTTGTTTAAGTACACTCTGTCTTGAACAATTAATAATTTTTATGCTTTCTTTTGATATCCGGATCTGAGAATTCCTAATTGCTCTCCCATCCTGGTTGACCTCTTTCACTTCATTCAAAATCCGGTCTAAGGAACCCTTAATTGCTCCTTGGATCCGATTGAAAACCACTTCACCATCCAGCTTTGAGTTCTGAAGTAACTCAACTACCTTGCTCTGTAGACACTATTTTTAGAACTTGATCTAGTCCCTTTTGCTTGACATTTGACCCCATAGCCCAATGGTAAAAGACACCCCTCTGTCCATCTAAGTAAGTGATCCCACCACCAAATCCAAATCAAAACCCAAGTACAATCATAACTAGCCTAAATTCAATTAACTAAACAAAGTTAAATCATAAAAAGAGAGCCCTCTCTGGGCATTAGGAAGGCTAGATCCTAATCTCCTACTTATCTCTAACATTTCTTTCTCTAACAACTCAAAAGAAATTTGGAGTGATAACACCTTCAAGGGTATCCAACATTTTAGTCCTTTCACATATGGCACTGTTATAAACAAATAATTTTGCAAGCACCGTATAATGTTGCAGTTGGGCATAAGCGTGGGTTTCTTAATTAGTGAAGCAACTTTCACTGCACATCATAAGCCCTCGACCAACTTCCCCTTCCGCATTGAATCCATTTTTATCATAAAAGTATGCTGTGTTTTAAAAGTACCCAGCAGCATTGAGAGTGTTTGCAACTGCCTATACCACTGCTCATCAATAATAACTTAGAGCAATATACTTGGAATTCTTTCATGGTATCAATGGTCAAGTTGGATTAGTGTTTAACATCTTGGGAATACCACTGCAAGGACTAATGTCATGGCTGGGAATCTGAAAAAGGTGCTATTTGAATCTAAAAATGCTCCCACTACATTCGTCTTTGCATAATTTACTTAGAAGCATAATTAATCCTGGAATCTTTCACTGTAAGCCCAATCAAAGTCCATCTCCTTTGGCATTTTCACTGTTTTGGTTTAATGTTTTCTGCTGTTTAGGCTCTAGGGCTTACTTGCAGGTTGTAGTGAATTCTGTTAATGACTCAATAGTAGGCTACAGCCTGTTTAAACCCCTACAAAAAATAAAATAGTAAAACAGAAACCTAAATAACAAAAAAATACGAAAAATACCCCTAAAACCCCTCAAAATGTACCTGTAGACCCTAAATGATAAACAGCAGTGAATAAATGATGAAAGCAGTCTTTAGGGGTACCTCCCAGGCTTGTAATAGTCACTCCCCAAAAAATTCCTGCTGTTTTGGATGTTGTTGATGTTTAACAGCCTCGGTGGATAGCCTTAAATTTACTAGTTTATCCTCGTGTAAATCTATTTTTCACTTGCAGTCAACTCGTAGAGAAGAAACTAGTTAAAACAGGCAGAAAAACTGAGAAAAAGCCCACTAAAATATGCTTAAATAGACCTCCTGGTCTGATCTGTCTTTGACTTGTGAATCAAGATTGCAATACATACTAAAATCATGAGTTTAATTCACATTGACCAAGTCAAATTGGGTGAACGCGAGTTTGAATCAACACACTTTGAATTGGCTGGTTGGAGACTGATCTGATCCAAACTGCAAAAATCATGATTTTGGGTTGTTTATTCTATATCCCTTCCCCTATCCAGAACCCCAAAGTTCACATATTTGTGTTTAATGGTTTGGATTTGCATGGATGCACACACACACACACACTTTTATGTATATATATTAAATAAAAATGAATATTTTATATATTTTTTGGTCGACTGGTTTGTGTGTTGGGTCTTTTAGCAGTTTTGGTCTGATTTTGGGTTCAACCTATTTGGTAACTTGTCTGGGTCTGATAACAGTGGGATGGATATAAGGATGTCAGTACTTTTTCACAGGTGGACTAAACATAGGATATTCAATAAAAATTTAAATGATGATCACTTTTGACTTGGGCAATTATACACAAAAGAATTTCAGAATTTGGACAAGCATATTTATAACAGTATCCCAATTGGTTTTAGAATCCTTCAAGTAGTAGTAACTAAGGTCTTGGATAATTTTTTGGATAAGGCCAGATTCTAGAGAATGCTTAATATCCCAAGGATGACCCTATAAGGCTGTAGATAAGACTATCTCTAGTCCTTTCAGCAACAATAGACATTTCTGTTCTGAGTTCTTTGATCAACTGATTGTTCTCTCTGACCAGCTTCAAACTTTCAAATTCTTTTGCAAGATTTATTTCTCTGTCACATTCTTATACTCTTTCTAATTCTGAGTGGTTTATCATGAAACAAACCTTTTAGGAAATTCTGTGAGAGGAGTTTTGTACTTGACAACTCTATCAAGGAGAAAATTGTCAATGAGTTCTGCAATTTGATATTGGTTATTGAGACAAAGGTTCCATCCTTCGGTAAATTATGGGAACTAATGATATGGAAATGTCAGAAGAAGAAATGGTGAATGAAATATCTTCAAAATTTGGTTTTTGGTTCATGATTGCCTAGTTTTGAAAACGTGTTCATGTATGGGGTGGCTCTTCTTGTTGAAGTTAAATTGATATTCAAAGTTGATGACAAAAGCTGTCATTTTGTCAAGCGCCACCTATTCATTGTCTTTAATTGCTGGATTGATTTGTGGTCATATATGTTGAGAGTTATAGCATGGACAAGAACTTCTGCACATGTTTACTGTGAACATGCGAGAAGTAGTCTGAGATATTTTCAAAAGAATAATTCTAATCTTTGGAAAAATAATTCTATTTTGTAAATCATTTCAGTAAAAAAAAGTGAAAGTCTTATATTTGGTAGTCTAGTCTAAAATTCTATTCATTCATGACTTAGACTAGGAGAAATCTTAAAAATAGATTCTTTGCTAAAAGTATAAAGATAGGGCAAGGCAGAGGCTTTCAACACACCTGAGCAGTTGAGCAGGTTGAGTGACAAAGAGAGGGAGAGAGTGCAGCCAGCTAGGAAAGAGGCATTTCTGGGAAGCAGTTTTGTATGGTCATATGGACAGTGCCGTGCAGATGTGTAGAATCATACAAAATCTGTACAGCAGTGCTATACTGCCACTCTACAGTCTGTATAGCAGAGTTGTATAGCGGAGAACTGCTATTTTTGGTTTTCTTCAGCAGTTGTACCTCTCAAGTAGCTTATAGAAGCTCAATTTCAGGGCAATTTCAGTAATTCTGCAGTGCTGTTTTTGGAGTAGTGTGTGGAGGTTTCCTCGTAATTTTTTTTAGAAAGAGTGTAAAGCTAATTTGAAGGAGTAATTACCTGTGTATGTGAAATTACTTTCTATGCTTTTGCTGTTTAATTCCTAGCTATTGTGTAATTGATGCTATGATCTGAAATTTAATTTCAACATTAATTAAATTCACCCTTCTTGTTCATTGGGATCTTAAGGGCTTGAAATTTTAGCATGGTAACTGTGCATGATCTCTAATTGAGATTTTGAGGGATTTGTAGCAATAAATTTATTGCAGGGAAGAAGTACCAGCAGCGATAGAATTTCAAAGTTTTATTTTCTGATTTGGGAGTTTATGAAATAGATCTCAAAGATGGCAGCAGTGGGCCTTTGAGACAGTGGATGGTGCCTAAAATTTCCTAGCATGGAAAGTGATGGTTACACTCTTATTCAAAGAGAATGATGTTTGAGATATGGTCAAGGACATCGTGACTCTGCCTACAGATCCATGAGACTTGGCAACTCACAATAAAAAGGAAGTAAAGGCCAAATGAATGTTCTTGGATGTCATAAAGGACTGTCCGATCCCTCATGTGTCCAAGAAGACTATGGCGAAGGAGATGTTTGATGTCTTGGTTCGTAGTTTCCAGAGTTAGAACATAAACAGGAAGATGATATTGTGGAACAAACTCAGATCCCTAGAGATGACCAAATCATACATAATCACCAATTATTTTATGAAGATCACATAGATTCATGATCAACTTGTAGTGGTTGGGGAGAAGGTTGTAGATGCAGAGTTAGTGAACATGGCACTGAATGGTACCTCAGCTTCATGGGAACCATTTGATAAAGGTGTTTGCGCTTGAGAAAACCTTTTTGACCTTTGTAGTCTTTGGGATGACAATATCTAGGTCGAATCTTAGATGGATTAAAGGATCAACAAGAAGGGTGGTGATGAGAACTTAGCTCTATTTGCTTAATCAAATAAGAACAAAGGTAAAGGACCTAACAAGGGTAAGGGAAAGAGTGAAGAGTCAACCTCTCACCTATGAAAGAAGGACCTGAGTAAAATCAATTGCTTTGCTTCTCATAAACATGGTCAAGTGTCCAGAGAAGAAGAGTAAAGAGAAGCGACAAAAGAAATAGGAAGTAATCCCCATAGAAATTCAATTTAATGAGTTTGTTGCCGAGTTCGAGAAGAATTTCTCAATGATATCTCATTTTTCTATTTGCACGGTTATGAGGGATGCATGATATGTGGATAGTGAGGCATCTCAACTAACATCATCTCGTTAGTAGTTTTGTGGTTTGAAGAAGCAAGACTCGTTGAGTTTGTTGATGATACCAAGTAACCACTAACAAGAGTTGGTACTATTCCCTTCTAGCCCGAGTTAGGTAATTCTTTAAATTTTGACAATGTTTAGTTTGTTCTAGGTCTCGTAAGATATTTTCTTTCAATTGTGGTCGTCTCCATATTCTATGTGTCACTTGGTAATCTCTTCCTCGTTGTGGGTCTCTACAGCACCTACCTCCGGAAGAAACAAAGGACTTCATTCAGTGACTCTGCGATCGCCCTTTAAACGATCAAAATAATGTAGAGCTTGAAGATACCGTTGTATTTCCATTAGTCTTCTCTGTGCCATCTAGCGGGTGGGCACCGTCTTTTTCCCCTAAGAACCGTAGTGCGAGTATCCCTACATGGGATCCGCCATTTTTTACTTACAAGGTAGGTGAGGTGGCCATGGTGAAATGTCCCCATGTCTCCTGATCGCTGCGGTGTTGCTTGTTGTAAACCTTGGAAGCAAATTTGTGTGCTGTACTGTCTACCGATAAACCTGCTCTATCTATTCATTTGATCATTTATGGGGATTTATACTCAACCCTCGGGGGAGAGGTTGACACCCCTCCAAAATAAGTAATAAGGGCAGTCGGAGTGTATTTATGGCTTACACACCCTGCCGGTGAATGCCGGGCCCGGTGGTCGAGCATCATCAAGTTTCAATTTACTTATTGAGCGTGCCTCTTCAAATAAGTAACTAAAAGTTGGTAGTCGAGCCCCTTCCCTTATTTAGCCGTGCGTCTTACGCACCCTACCTTCTTGATGCTTATTATGGGTGGGGGAGCGCGTTGTTCGAGCGACTGTCGATGGCGGCACTTATTAGTCGAGACAGTTGCTAACGCACCCTCACCCCATTAAAGAAATGATCAGAGAGCCTCTCCATTTCCAATGAACCCGGCACATATCCCTGCTCTTTCACCATTACGGGCTCAGCTCCTCCCGCAAACAAAGATGCGCAAGCATGCTCGACTGGTAAGGAGAGGATGCAGAGCACGCTTGACCACTAGGAGAGGATTTTCCTGTGCTCTCGGTGTAAGCCTACCACGCTTCGCACCTACGGCGTTTTTGCCATACGGTATTTTCTAGTAGTGCCATCCTC
>APFE031538737.1:831-28793 GCA_000404065.3 Pinus taeda | reverse complement strand
AAACCCAATGTGGGTGAAAACCACCTGCTGCAATATGTCTCTATCTTCTTTCAAAGAAACTTCTTTTTACAATGATTTTGTATTGGTGCAGTCCTTTGCTAGTATGCAGGCTGCAACCTGTAGAGAGCTACAACCCTATCTCGTTTTCCAGCTTCTTCAGGAAGGGAGCTACAACCCCCTTAGCTCTTGTACTAGCTAAGATACTAGTATGTAGGTGCTGACCTATAGAAGTCTACTACCTTCTCTTTTCTTCCAGGGACCACGTTTCATAAATTTTCAAACTGGATCCAAAACATCAAGTACATGTGCATCACCCAATCTCCTTTAAACAAATAACTTCTCAGAATGAAGTAACCAGAAAATAACACCAGTAACTAGACACCAATTTAAACCCAGATCTCTGCAGAAACAGATAAAAGACAGCTAAAATATATTTCAGGAAAGGTCCGCAACTTCACTGAAGGAAACCTGTGGATATCCGCACTTCTGCCATGATGAGTCTGCGCAACTCCACACCTGATTCTTCTCTGGTTCTGCGCACCTTCGCACCTACGCCGTTGTCGCTCCTGCGCACCTTCAGATTTAGACAGATTATCAGTTCTCAACCATACCCTAGACTATCGAAATCACAGACCCGTTCATGCATCCAAAAGGGATCCCAACTCTTCAGTAGATCTGACTTATAATGCTCCAGTTTCTCCTTGATTCAGATTGAACTATGTCTCACCAACCGATTATCAGAAATTCAGATCTTGCTCTTCTTAAGATTTTCAACTCAACTGTGTTTATCCAAATGATCTCCTTTCCTTTTTATAGGCTAGGCCTCACTCAAAACCATGGACCAAAACCATTGAGAAACAATACCACGGACCCAATACTTGGGTTCAACTTTTTTTGGATGCAATACCACGGACCAAAACCATAGAATCAAAAACTGTCGGACTAATACCATGAACCAACCATAATATTTCCCATGTGCGTGTGATTTTCTCTGCATGAAAGTGCGTGAACTTTTCTCTGCATGAAAGTGCGTGGACTTTAGGTTCGCACCTATGGAACTAGAAAATAACTTTGCTACACTATAATTTATCATCTGAGATGCGTGCGTTGCCATCAAGTACAACATATGTATCATAATGCCAACATAAAACATTTATTACTTTTGGTTACTTCATGCATCAAGATTAATCCAGTTCACATGAATTCAACCGTAGAAAATGCATAAATCATAACAGTTCAATTATCATAAAAGAGTAAAGTCACAACCAACAAGGAATTTAGAAGAAAGATGTCTTTATTACCAATCTTCAACAATACATCTAGATCCACCCTGTGCACTCAGCTACAGGGGTCCGTGCACACAGCTGTGGACTTCCCAGGTCTTTGCGCACATAGCTACAGAGCCTCTACCTTCTACCCTACTCCCTCAACTTGGACTTACAGACGCTTTCAAGCTATTTCCTTTCAGAACCCATTACATTCCATCTTCCAAAAGAAATACTTTCCCTTATAGAGCCTCGCTCTATTTATACTTTCCCTTGGCTCGCAATCCCTCCGCGGGCTGACTCTATTACTATTTCTTTACATTACTTTTGGGTAGACTACCCTTTGACTCAACCTACTATAGTTTGTGCTCCACACTTTTCGCGAAGCCTTCTACCCTATTATTACCCAAAATTCTGGGCTTTGCACCCCATACTCGTTCCGCGAGGCTTGCACTACCCAACAGTCCCCCAACACAATCATCGTGACTCATCCCAAGTCACTTACTGGTGTGGCTAGATGCTCAGTCTTGGCTTTGCATTCACCTTTTGTTGAGTGGCACTCATCATCTGGCTGCTCCTACTTTGTCTCCTGCAACGCTTTTCTGGCTTCAGTGTTTCTACCCTATCTCGCAACTGATAATGCTCATTCTACTCTGCTCGGTTAACATAGAACACCCCCTCCAAGGATTTTAGCACGAGGGGGGAGTTGCATACAGGACCTCTTGGTACCACCATAGCCCTTTTCGGCCGATGTATCTTCTCTTTGCACCATTCGTTGCAACCTGTGTTGCAATTTTGCAAGATCCTGGTTGCTATCAGCCAGGTCCCACTCACTAAGACCCATCAAAGGTAACTTATTGACTACATTTCCACCCATAGTCATCGTCTGTCCATCCTTCCATTGTTTTGTAGTAACGTGCCATCCTGCCCCTAGGTGGGGCGATGACATCTGGACCAATTCTACTTTGCATTCCCTTTTTTTCGGTACATCCCCTACTAGCAATGCTGCAGCCTATGGGATACCCGTAGCTGTTAATACTGGACTCCTTAGAGAGTGCTGCCCTTTCTTTGGCCAGATTACTACCTTCGGGTGCATGTTGGGTGTAGAGATGACGAACATATCCATCTATATTTTCAAAGCATAGGTTTCCCAGCAGATTCCCTATGGTGATTTATAAGCCATGCAAACTTCAAATGCCCAATTTGCTGCTCATTCCAGCTCATGTAACCTTCCCGTGTGAAATCTGTGGTGGATCATTTCATATCTAGCTCGTAATATGGCTCTTAATTGACCACTGCCCACTCCCTTTTTCCATAATGCAGCCATCTTGTCATGAATAGTGGTATTAACAGTCATCATTCCTTGGAGCGGCGCACCCGTGTGGCTCTGTCAGCAGAACCACGCCCTTGGTTGTTGACCAATTGTACACTTACCCTGATACCAATGCATCTTTCCCCAGACTGCTTTATCATCCCTCTCTCTCTTTCAACTGGTCAGAGTGGTGAGACTCTCCATGGAACGGTTAGTCAGGCAGTTGCCTTGCCCGTATAGAGCTTCAGGTGACTGCCATTCACTCTTCTCAGGAAGGGGTCTCTGTTGAGCTTAGCCAGCTGAACTGCACCCCCATCGGTTACTTCTTTAATGACATAAGGTCTCAACTAATGCATACGAAGTTTACTTGGGAATTTTTTGAAATTAATGTCATATAATAATATGAAATCATCCTTCTTGAACATGTGCACCTTGATATGGAAATCATGCCATGCTTTCTCACACTGTTTTTGTACCTGCTGATGAAATCCTGCCAGAAATCGTTCTTCGTCCAGTTTGTTGAGTTGGGCGAGCCTTTCCTCCAAAGCCCCACGATCTGCCATTCTTGTAGCTACCGCCATCTGTAGGATGGGCACGATATATTCCATAGGCATCACGGCCTCCTTACCATAGACTAGTCAAAACTGTGTCTAGCCTGACAACTTTTTGCACGTTGTTTGTTATGCCCATAGCACAACAAGGATGCGGAAGTCCCAATCATTCCATCATGCATTGTAGATCTTAGTCAGTGTGGTTTCCAAAATTTTGTTGAATGCCTCAATAGTCCCATTTGCTTGCGGATGGTATGGCGTGCTCTATTGGTGATATATTTGGAATTCCTCAATGAGCACGCTGATGGTTTCATTCAAAAAATGCATTCCTTGATCACTCATGAGAATCTTAGGGCACCCAAACCTGGTCAACACATTCTCGAACAAGAACTTTGCCGATGTTGTGGTTTTGCAATCTTTAACTGGCTATGCTTCTACCCATCGGGTCAAGTATTCGGTCACAATGATAATATAGCGTGTACCCATCTTCCCTCGTGGTTCAATAGGCCCGACGAAGTTGATCGCCCATTTCTAAAATGGCTGTAGTGTTACCTGTGGGTGAAGTGGCATTTCATCCCTTCATGACAGCTTTCCTGTTCATTGGCATACATCGCAAGCCTGGCAGTATGCTTTTGAATCTTGATGTAGGGTGGGCCACCATAATTCGACGCGAAGAACCTTCTGGGTTGTGGCGTGGCCCACATAATGTCCACCAACAACCCCTCCATGTGCTTCAACATGTTCTCGCTCAAACTCTGGTACATATCGGCGTAATATCTCATCATGGCCCATCTTGTAGAGATGGTTGACAATCACAGTGAAATTTGTTGCTCGTGTCACCAATTCCTTCTTTTGTTGCATCGAATACCCTTGCGGTTCAGTGCTGGTAGTTAAAAAATAGATTATATCTTCAAAGTGGTCGTCCGCAATGCACACTGGATACAACTGGGCATTCGAGAGTCCTTCTTCTAGATTCTTTGGTTCCTCGCTTGTCTCAACCCGGGATAAGTGGTCTGGACCCGCATTTAGACATCCTGGCTTTACAACAACCTCAAAATCATACTCCTAAAACAACAACAACCATTGAAAGATGCACACCACCAACACAGGCTTATTCACTAGGTATTTTAGCGCAGAGTGATCAATATTTGTTGGCTTATATGGGCTTGACCCAGGTTCGGAAGAATTATTTAGGCAAACAAATCCCCTAGCTACCAGCCCTTTCGGCAACAGCCCGCGAAGTGCAAACTGAGGTCTCACCCGAGGTAGTAGGGGAGGGTGCTGGAACCAGGTTTGTGCACCTTGGGGATGTCTTGGATGTGGTTTAGGGCTTGCATGCTGTTCTACAGCCTTGTGCTATGCTAGATCTGCGTAGATTGGAATACCCTTATCATGTTTATTACAAATTGAATCACTTATTACTGGTTTGATCTAGTTAAAATGGTCTTTAAGCAAACATTTATTACTTTGGTTACTTCGCACGTCAAGATTAATCTAGTTCACATGAATTCAACCATAGCAAATGTAGAAATCATAACATTTCAATTATCATAAAAGAGTAAAGTCACAACCAACACAGAATTTAGAAGAAACATGTCTTTATTACCAATCTTCAACAATACATCCAAATCAACCTTGTGCACTCAGTTACAGCAGTCTACGCACACAGCCGCAGACTTCCCAAGCCTCTATGCACACAGCTGTAGAGCCTCTACCTTCTACCGTACTCCCTCGACTCGAACTTATAGGCGCTTTCAAGCTATTTCCTTTCAGAACCCATTACATTCCATCTTCCAAAGGAACTACTTTCCCTCATCAAGCCCTGCTCTATTAATACTTTCCCTTGGCCCACGATCCCTCCACGGGCCAACTCTATTACTATTTCTTTACATTATTTTTGGGTAAACTACCCTTTGACTCAACCTACTATAGTTTGTGCTCCACGCTTTCCACGAATTCTTTTACCCTATTATTACCCAAAATTCTGGGCTTCGCACCCCATACTCATTCCACAAGGCTTGCACTACCCAACAATATTGGAAATGTTTCCTCTAAGACAATTGCCCCAAAGTTTGTAAGTATGGAAGCTCCAGCTCCTATGCCTATGACACCGAGGTCGCCTAGGACGAAGCCTACACCTACCATAGAAACCCAAACAACCAAATCAAGTAAGGAGAAGCAGAAGAAGTTGATGCCAGTCCATGCTTCCCCAAGGAAGAATTCTAAAACACAAAAGCCGAAGAAAGATAAGAAACAAGAGAATTTCATCGACCTAGAGTCGAAAGAAGGGCAGGGAACATAAGACATTGATTCTCAAGGAATAGAACCCATAACCATGTTACCCAAGTATATCCCTTCGAGGAAGGGAAAGGCGAAGGTCATGAAGGACCCATATTCTTAGAAGTTCACCATTTCCATGCCCTGTAACTTGAGCAGGTCCCTTTTGAAGGTCCGCGGCTCGCTTGGATCCCACTGTTGAAAATGGGGGATTGGGACCTTGCAGATCATGCTAGGTTTCCCTACTTGCCGAACAAATAAGTATATGATAAGGGTTTGTTATTGAGAATCAAGTGTGACAACATTAGATATGGAGGAATGGGTCCGTAGTGTGGAGCACTCGGGGTTACTCAATCAATTGTGGGTACCCCATTATCACCGCACCCCCATTAACACAATCGGTGTGCGCCAGCTTCTCACATTGGTGCACGATGGGTGTCTATGGCTAGGAGGGCCTATCCCCATCACATATATGCTCATTCACAAAATCACGCACCTGCCTTATAAAGGCACAAATCCAGCCAAGGATTTCGATGGAAGGACGGGGGAAAAGGACCTCACAGAAAGAATGAAGAGAGATTATGACCTTGTGAAGAAGTCACGAGTGTATTCAATTCTGTCTATAACAAACCAAGCAATTCAATTAGCCACCCAGATCTTAGTCGGGAAGGTGATGAGGAAACGTCGCGTGGATGAAGTTCTGATGCCTGTAGTTTCCCTGGCTATAGAGTGCGTGAAGGGCATAAATTTCAGGGAGATGCAGTGGAAATATGATGAAATCAGGGCAACTGCACGCTCCATAGCACCAGTATAGTGCCTGGCCAAATTGCAGGTAGAGGAAGCGTAAAAGAAGGAGGCATTTCTAAAGGCCAGGTTGCAGCCTTGGTTGGAGGAAAGTTATCAAGTCACAACTTCCATTCAGGATAAACTTAAAGGACTACGACAGACATAGAAGATGATGAGGCCTGTCGTAGAAGGACTAGCCATGAAAAAATTGGTCGACGAGGTTCAGCATGTAGAAACACAAAACACTATTGAAGTTGCAATAATTTAGGTGGAGATGGGAGGTCTTCATAGTAAGATCGTAGTTCCAACAGAGTGACTCGAGGGCGAGTCATGATATTTGTGTTGGGGGACTATTGGGATGGGGTTCCTTGGGTTAGTTTTAGGGTTAAGATAAACCAATTTTTGGTACATTTTGTGTAAATAATGCAAAGTCTCCATGATTTGTGGATGCAGGGCACGTAGATGAGTAGGAGTCAAAGATTTTTAGCCCCTTATGTTATGTAAGGCTTAAGTTGGTTTTGAGATCCACCCATAGTCCATGAACCATGGTATTGTATGAAAAAGGATATAAATAGGTGTGTCTAGAGAGTCTAAGGCATGTGTTTTGATAAGAATTGATGATGGATGAGCAGTGATAGCGAGAAGAAGTGGGTTAGATAGGAGACAAGAGGCTTTGCAACTGAGTGCACAGAGGCCTAGGTAGAGTTTAGAGCTGGGTGCACGGACCCCTGCAGCTAAGTGCACAGGGTAGATTTGAGTCTATAATCCTGAATTGAAGATCAATAAAGACAATTTCCAAAGAATTCATTGCATGTTTATGTTTACTTCTGTTTATGATATATGTTTTCAATGAATTATGTGTTTTATGGAATATTGGTTAAATGTTGTGTGATTCTCTTGAATAATTGGTAATGATGTACGCAATGCATTCTTAAGTACATTCGTGCAGAATCTGATGCATTCTCTGATGTTTACTAATAACTTAAGTAAATATACACAAAACCTAATTTGGGACTACTTTCTAATGCATGTAAGTAGATATATTGACTATTAAATGTCCACAAAGACTAATCGTTGACCTTCGCGAAGGTCTGAATGCCATTTTGATAGAGTTACAGTAGTGCTCCCTAAGAGAGTATCGAACTGTGCAAAGGTATATCTAAGGCACTGGAAGACATCACACTAGTCTCTCGATGTAGAAACTTGGTTCTTGTGTCCCCCCATACTGCTTCAGGTGACACTACAGCCTAAGCTATGTAGGGTTTTACCAAAAGGGCCAGTAGTGTAGGGATTTTTTGGTTGGCACAACTAACTCTGAACTTGGATCAAGATCCCCTAAGCCAACACTATCCTCAAATCTGTAAGAAAAAAATGCTTCCTATCATTGATCTGTATTCATTCTAATTTACCAGTGGTGTCCCAACCTCTTTGCACAACTTGCAGCCTATAGTCATAGGTGTTCTTACTGGTTTGCAATCTTCCAGCCCAAATTTCTTTAGAGTTTCCTTGAGATATTTAGATTGGGATATAAACACTCCTTTTGAGGTTGAGAAATTTGCAAACCCAGGAAGAAGGATAGCTCTCTGATCATGGACATTTCGAATTCTGTTTGCATACATTCTTCAAATTGTTATCCGAATTGTTTCATGTCACTGCCATATATTATATCATCCACATACAAAACTACTATCAGTAGATGGTCACCTTCAGACTTTACATATAAGTTACATTCAATCATGCCTTTCATAAAGCATTGTTGCTAAAGTTATTTTTCCAGCTTTTTGTACCAAGGTCTGGGAGCCTGTTTTCGTCCATATAGACTCTTCCTTAATTTGAATACAAACCCTTTATTTGTGGCGAGTATAAATCCTTCTGACTGGTCAATATAAACTTCTTCTTCCAAGTATCCATTGAGAAATGTAGACTTTACATACATCTGATACACCTGGTCGTTTTTATCAGAGGCAAGAGAAAGAAATATCCTGATAGCTTCTAGTCATGCTACTAGTGCAAAGGTTTCTTTGAAATGTACCACTTATATTTGGGCATACCCTTTGTAGACCAAATGAGATTTGTTCCTGATTACTTGACCCTACTCATTCAGGTTGTTTTTGAAAACCCCTTTGGTTCCAATAGCATTTTCCTCTCTAGGCCTTGGAACAAGCTCCCAAATGTCATTCTTTTCAATCTTTTCAATTTCTTCATTCATAGGTTTCACCCTGAACTTGTCTTCATTTAATTGGCTGAGATTCTTGGGTTCTATCTATGATAAAAAAACTAAACTTTCATAACTTGTATTGGTAACTAGTTTTCTCCTAGTTTGGAAATTGTCTTTGATCTCCAAGTATCCGACTCTCATGATGTTCTTTTTGTACATACCTAAAAGATGTATTTGGCCTTAGAGTTGTGCCTGCTTATTCACCTTCACTAACTAAATTTTATTCTTCCAGATCCATGAACCTTATATCAGAACTTTCTTCATCATATGAGTTCATATTTATTTTAAAGGACTCAGGTTGTGAACCTATTTCATCTATTATCACGTCAATGCAGTCCTCAATCTTCTTTGTCCGCTTTTTGTAACACTTATATCCTTTACTTCAAGAAGGGTACCCGGGAAATATTCTTTCATCAACATGAGAGTCAAACATTACAAGATTCTTATCATTATTTTTTATGAAGCACTTTCTTACAAACACCTTGAAGTGTTTAACTAATTCAATTCTTCCCTTCCATGACTCATAGGGATTTTTATTACTATTAGGTCTGATTTGAGTTCTCTTTGATATATACACTATTACCTATGCTTCTCCTCCCCATAAGATGTGAGATGCACCTACTTCATCCAACGTTACTCTGGTCATTTCCTAGATTGTTTTGTTCTTCCTCTCCACTAATCCATTTTGTTGTAGAGTTCTAGCCACTGAGTACTGCCTCCTAATGTTGTTCTCTTCATAGAATTCCTCAAATTCCCTTGAGGTGTACTCTCCTCCTATGTCTAATATTAAGAATTTTATCTTTAAGTCTTTCTCATTATCTACTTGGGATTAAATTTCTTAAAATGCTTGAATTATTCCCTCTTTTCTCTTAAGAGCACGATCCAAGGAGCCCTAGTGAAATCATCAATGAGAAACATGATATTCCTTTCTCCTTTTGAGTTTTTTTCTCTTGTTGGGCCAAAAATATTTGTGTGAGTGAGCTCTAGAGGTATGGATGAGGAGAAATATTTTGACTTGAAATGAGTCTTAGTATGTTTTCCAAAGTGACATGACTTGCAGATTGAGTTATCGGGCCTTGATAGTCTTGGTAATCCTTTCACTGCTCCCATCTTGCTAAATTTGATCAAACTCTAAAAATTCATATGCCCAAGCCTCTTATTCCACAACCATGCTTCACTCATTTTTATTAAATAGTAGTTAAACATAGAGTCATCAAACACATATACATCATTATGGGTTATGATTACTTTTCCCACCAGTTTTCCATTCTTCATGTTCTAGATCCAACAATATTTAGATCAAAAGGTTACATTGTAGACATTATCACACATTTGGCTAACACTAAGCAGATTATGATTGATAATTTCTACATACAACACATTTTGTGTTTTTGTTTTTTGATCAAGACTGACTGTGCCTTTACTCTTGATTCTTGTTGGAGCATTGTTTCCTCTGTCCTTTTATTTTAGTGAAATAAATTTTCTTTTTCCCCAGTCATATGTTTGGAACAACCACTATCCACATACCATTTGTTTTATTGATTATGAGTCAATAAAGGAAGTCCAAACTACATTCTCCTTTTAGTCTTTTATTTTTAGCTCCCCTTATCCCGTTGAATAGATGATTGTATAAGATTTTGGAACATAGACTGGTATTGAAATTTTCTTCTGCACTCACTTCATTTGTGCCCAAAATTATTACATTTGAATCATTTTGATTTTCTTAACAAGGGAGACTATACATTTTGATATCTGAGAGAAGAGTTTGGAGATTTAAAACTCTTATACTTATTATATCTAGGATTTTTCGTCTCTTTCAACTTTGATCCTTATACAATCAACAACTTTATCTCCAAATATCCGACATTTATAACAATGACCATAACATAAATAGGCATTCCTATTCTTGGAAGTATTATGAGATTGTACATGAAAGTAACTTGATTGTCTGGCTAATTGATTCATTCTCCTTTGACTATATCCTCTCTGCCCTACTCTTTTGTCTACATTTATTATTTCATGATGCTTCTTCCCATAGCTTTGTGGTTCTTACAATCCTGTGGCTGAAATTTTATCTTCTCCATAGAATATTCTTCTGTCTTTCAGTATGCCAAATCGGTTTTGATTCTTGAGGGTCTTTGACTACTTAGGATCTGATCTAGTCTCCTTATCCCTTTAGCAAAATTTTCATTTAAACCCTTCTTGGTCTTTGTTCTCTCAAGATATGTTCTCACATAGACAACATCTGCTTCAAGACTCTGAAAATTCTCTTCCCATTCTTGGATCAAATCTTGAAGAACCTCTTCCTTTCATTTAGCCTCTTCTACTTTAACTTTCAAAGATATAATATCGTCTTTGTATGTCTTAGATATCATTTCCTTCCTTAACTTGAGCAACTCCTATTTTAATTGATTTTTATCTTCTTCTAGTTTCTCATAGGTTCCTTGTTTTTCTTCTAGTAGAAGGACTAAATTGTCTTTGCTCTTGATAGATTCCTCGAGTTTTTCTTTTTGATAAGAAAATTCCTCATTATTAGAGTTATGCATACCTTCTTCAACACATTGTAGTTGTTCCTTCAGCTGCTTATTCTTCTTCCTCACTTTCTTTAGCTCATGAAGGGCATTGATGAGTTCCCCTTCAATGTCCACTACTCCTTCTTCTTCCTCTAAGGATTCCATAATACCTTTTTTCTTGGAGTCTGTTTCGAAATCCATAAGGATATACTTATCTGAATCATTCTCCGAGAAGTTTTCACTATCTGACTCTGGTGTTTGTTGGGCGCATATAAGGTGTCTTTTAGGACTCTTAAATGCCTCACATTAATTATTGACGTATGTAAGTCTTTTTGTTTCAAGAGTGTACACAATATGTGCAAGTGATGGAAACCATTATATCTATAGAGAGTAATGCTTTAAGATATCTTATTAATTTCAATACAAGAGTAAACAGATCAAACCATAAATATCAAGCTTGTAACTTCAAGGAAATTAACCTATTCAAGCACCAAAACTCAATCTTAATAAAAAATTTCTAATTGCAATTACATCAACCGAGTGCACCGTAGTGATAACAAAGCTCTTTCAGTTGAATTTAAACTTATGCATAAAAGTAATACACCTTATCTAACCAATAACACTCTGGCTTTCAATTAACAAGAAATGATTCTTACCTAATAATTAAATTAATTTATGACATAAATAAATGAAACCAATCAACAGAAATAAGAATTAATGCAATGAATACTCAAACTCAACACTAATGGAAGTAAATCAATCATAAAGCTATAAAACAGAGTAATTAAACTTGTAGTAAAAGAAAAGTAAAAATATAACACAGGGAACAATAGTGAAATCCACCAGTGACTGGGCCCAAGCTGCCAGTGATTACTTCTTAATTACTTCAGAATATCACAAATGAACAGCAACACGAATTATATATTATTCATCAAATCCAAATGTCATTATAGCACAATGTATCCTTCAGAATAATGGTCCCATTCACTAATCTCTACATAAAAATCAACGGAAGTTAGTTTTGACATTGAAATTGTGTCAAAAGCAGTTTCCTTCACTTTCTATCGAAATTCTATCAAAAACTTATTACATCATGGCACAAATGCATAAAAAGGAGGAAACAGATAGTGTAATCAAGAGAATTTATACCTGTTGCACGGCCCAACATACTTCCATGCTTACCTTGTTTCATTTCCTCATGAAAATAAGTAGTTATTACGTAATGCAGTTAAAGAGTAAGCAGGAAAGACTTTTTCTTTATCCAAACTAAAACCATGCTTTTGTATTATAATTGCAAAGGATGCCCCTTCATGACCTTCCGACAACTCATAATCAAAACGATATCCTTAAGGAGGGTTGAAAATAATAGGGTTCCTAAATCAACACCCTAGCCAATGTGGTGCTTCCCTCAAGATAATATTACTGTATGTGACAAAATGGCTTGCGGAAACTTTAAAATTCCTGTAGTTAAACGATTATCTATTCTTAGCATTATTGGTTGAGAATGTCCATCTCTATTTGGATGCAAGAAAGGACCTTTCCTAAATGGATAAGAAATATGCCCTTCCTGTTTGCACAATTTCTTTATGTATAGGCCCCAGAATCTTAATTATGCCCTCCAGTGTCATGAGCCTTTTGTGTCTAACAAAAAGTTGCAAGGGGTGAGTAGGCTCACCCCTTGCCCACAAATCTAGTCCATGTTCTTTTCTTTGAAAGGTGATATAAGCCTTGGACCACTTGAGTTGGTTTGCTGCAAAGGAAATAAAGGCCTGGAACTGAATGTCCCCACCAAAATGGCTAGGACTGTTATCCACCTCCCCTTCTAATAAAAAAATTTGCAAATAAAATTCACAGAGAAGACATTGGACTTTTATCCCATGCTCCTTATAGTAATTTATAAATTCTTCGATTGTCTTCAATACAACTGACTTGTCGGCCTTAACGGCTTTAATCTTCAATAGTAAATATCTTTCCAATAAAAACAAAGCATAGTTTGTAGCAGGAGACCTGCAAGATAAGACATCAAAATATAAAGAGCAAATGGTGTCAATTTGACCCACGAACTTATCCAGCTTGGCTTTTAATTTCCTCAACTTTTCTTCTTCCTACTTGAACTTAGCAAAAGTTTCATCCTCAGTTATGGTCAATTCTTTGAATTACTTATGCAACTCCTAATACTTTTGCAGAAGAATTGTCTCCTTCCTATATTGCTCTAAAGCAAGCTGGGCTTGTACCAGCTCCTCCTATAACTATAAAAGAATAGGATCACTGCTTGATAGAGCATTATTGAATATTTCTTCTATCTGGGTTCTTTTGTTGTGAGAGGGTAAACCCTTGGTCTGAGTAGCTATATATATCAAATCCATATGAAAGCTTGTTTGTGTGACTATCGTCTAAGTAGAAATAGGTCTGGTCTGGGTTCCTATTGCCCTACCTTCACATATTTTTGTTTGTGTGGAGATAGTGACTAATTCAAGAATAGTGCTCTGAGATTTCCTATTTGCAGTTTCTTTTAATTTCTGACGTAGCCTCTTAACTGTCTTCTAAAGCTTTTAGTATTTCTTCCTCAGCTTCCTTAACTTTATTTCAGCGACTTTCTTCTTCTGAGGAGCATCCTTTGTAGGAATAGGTTTATCAATACCATTTGTATCTAAGGGTTCTTAGTGCTTGTCTTGGCTATGTTCCACTATAAGCATGTCACCTAACTGGTTATCAGATTCATGAATCATTTCTGTGTCCACTTCCTCTTCCGATCTGCAACTTCTGGGGAAGGCAAAATTTCTGTGTGACCAGAATCTCTTAAGGATTGAGATTTGTTCAAGTTATGGTCAAGTGATCCTTCGGGTTGCATATATGCATTAAAATTTTCAAAAATCTAGGCCATCCCTTCCTTAAAGTCCTGCAAGAAATCATCTCGGAGGCTCATAGGTGGTGTTTGAAGAGGCACTGCTTCATTTTCTGGTTCATCATCATTTTGAAAAAAATGTTGTGCTTTCCCTTGTTCTGGGTCAGAATCACGTTCTTCCCCCTATTTTGGTTCAGAATTGCATTCTTCCTCCGGTTCTGATTCAGAATTACATTCTTCCTCCAGTTCTAGTTCAGAATTACATTCTTTTTCCGATTCTGGTTTAGAGTCCTGTATAGTAATTGGAGTAGATGGCTCTATCGGGCATTCGACGCTACCCTGCGGATCTACAAAAGTCTTTTGAATTGGGTTTAGCCTCACAGAACGCCTACGCTTACGAGGTCCTATTACTGTATGGGTAGTTCTTTTCCTCTTCGGAACAAGGTTCTACTATCCAATTTCCAAGGTTGTAAAGGTTTGGACTACAGGGCTTGGCCTAATCTCTAGTGCCGCTATCAAATTATCCCAAGTTAAATATTTCTGAGCAAGACTGTGACTAACAATCAGTATCATCAAACCGTGATTACTGACCATAGTATCAGGATGTTTAGCCCATATTATTCTATCAGTTGTATCATGCAATAATGAATTTAAGAAAAATGGTAAATTGATAGTAAGCTTTTGCTTTAAAACGACTAGAGTTTAAGTTGTTGTGGTTTTACCACATCTCGTCGACCATCATAAGTAATGTATTTCTGGATGACACTTTCCAATTCACACCATGGTTCTCCCAAAGACAATGGTTGAATTCCCTTGCCTTTTTAGGTTAATTCCTCACCCGCGTCTTTGAAAATATCCACTGCGTCATGCAACATTATATGTTTTTTAGGCCATACTGCTCCTTCTACTGACAACCTGGAAACTTCGGCTATCACAGCCTTCGATACTGTTATTCTCACACCTTTTATAGTGGACTTCCTATTCTGTAAGTGTTGTAAAAACTCGAGAGTGATTTCACTGCTAGGGGCCTGAAGCCTTGTGAATATGAGATCCATCCTGCACGCACCAGAATTTCCCTGGTTCTGTTAGAAATTTCCAACACTAAGGGTTCTCGGCGAACTGATTTTCCACCCATAATGCTCGAATTCTTCCAATATTCGTCCTACACATTTCAAAGATTAACCAACAGAAAAACGCAGCAGAGAACAACAATTGCTTTGGTAAAATAGAACAACAAGTAGATGTAACAACTAAATTCCATAATGTTAAGCGGGATTTCCATAAGAATTAGTAATATTAATTCAAGGACTACCATACTGCGACATCCCATTTGATCATGGGATATCATAGCAACATATCAAGTCCAATAAGTGGAATAAATACAACACATGCAAATGTGTAATGGGAATCCTCCCCCTCCTTAAAAAGAGAGGTCACCTACGACCAAGTAGACAAGGAAAGGGTTGTTCTGACGGCAAGGCAAGGGAGTGAACAGTATGACAGTAAATGAAATGGAGTGTGCATATCAATGATAGGATGGAAAGAGGTATGGTTATAATGAGAGCAAAGTGTGTAAAGATAGTTATGAATAAGGGATATGATTCTTTGGATTGATGATAAGTTATGTGAGAAAGAAAAGGACAACAATATTCCAAAAACATACTATGCTGATGGTATTCTAGCCGAGAATGATACAATTGATCGAGAAACAGTATCTCATGCATAAAGGTTCTAAACAAGGAAAAATTAAGGAAACAATTTCTCCAATAAAAAGAAAGAATAAGAAGAGGTTATTATAGTACTAATTGATTATAATATAGAACTTCAATACCATAAGTAGAGCCTTTGCTGCTAGCAGGCATCCATAACCTTGGCAGGGTTCCTTTTTAACCCATATGAGCCAGGATCCTCAATTTATAAATGGAGAGTTCCAGTGTTGTTCTACAGAAGAGATCAGTGTGCTGGCATGGTAACCAGGTGACCACACTCCCATTCACTGGGATGTAGCAAACGTGATCAGGCTAGCTCATGATGTGACCTCCTGTTCCAAGGATATTCTGTCTATCCAATGGATCATAACCCTAGTGTGGCGGCCATAGTGGGAATGCCACTTTGCTACAACCTTATGAACATGGTAGGCTGTCTCATAATGAGACCCCTATCCTCCATCTGAAAACAAAATTTTGTTGTTATTACACATTTTTTGGATAAATAGAGGGAGGCTCAATACTTCTTAAGAGCAAGGATGGTGGATGAAGTTGAATATGTCAATAGGAAAAGTGTGCACATAGTCTTATTTGTTATAGACATAGAAGATTATAACTAGGAAGGGTGGAACCAGCATGGTATTAAGGTGATCAATTAGTATCATGTACAATAGAAAATGATACAGTAAAGTAGTATATAAATAACTGTGTCTCTTTTCTTGAAAAGAACTATCATCAAGAAGTCATGTTAAAGATCATAACGTTAATGATATTAACTCCCTTCATAGAATCCACAAATTCTCGTCCTCATAAAAGTAGTGCACTTCATGCCATGAAAAGAAAACAAAATGAAAAAAAGAAAAGAAAAATGGGGCTGAGATAAGCGAAGAGAAATCACACAAAAAATAAATTTTTGTTGTTCAATTGGGTTGACTAGCAATTGTTCAAAAGATTTAACAACAATTGTTCAATTAAATGATCAGCAAACAATGCAAAAATAAAATGAAGTGTTGTTCAATAGATTGAATAGCAACCATTCAATAGATTGAACAACAATTGTTCAATTAAATGAACATCAAAACAACACAAAAATAAAAGAATTGATGTTCAATAGATTGAATAGTAGTTGTTCAATTAAATGAACAACAAAACTATATAATTTGATAGAATTTTTCTACAAATCAGCTAGCTTTGATACCATGTAGAAATTTCCCACCTGTAGATCAACCTGGTAATGCAATGTACTAAAGCAAAGCACTTGATCTACTTCTACAAACAATTTAACGGAAGCTTAATCAACCATGAGCAACATCAATAAGAATACATATGACTGATAAGAAGGAATCAATCACACATAACACAGAAGAATTTACCCAGGGAAAACCTCAGCCTAAAACCCCAACTCTGTATTATCATACAAGTGGAAATATAGTCCAGATTACACAAAGCCTTAGCTCGGAAGTTATCCAGCTCTCAATACAATCCCTCTGTTGCTCATAGACAGTCAAAGGCTTCTCACAAACCTTCTCCTCTACCCTCCAAGCCTCCTATTTCCTTGTGCAGTTTCCTTGGGGTCCAGTGCTGCCACCTATGTGAATTGGCCTCTTCACACACTCACTAACCTCTGATTTAACTGCACAAACTTGAAGGAAATAAATCCTCATCATGGATGAGCTTCCTTTAGAGGAAAAATATTCATCTAACTGATAGTATACTGTCCCTTGTTTGATCTCAACTGGGTCTTTGTCTGAACTACCATGCATCAATTATCCATGAGAGAATACTTGGTTATCTAACAATAACAGTTGTCAAATGCATGCAAGCATTAACAAACTGTATCTCATTAATTTAACACCTTTTTAAATTAATCTAACTGAACTTGAATAAGTTAAACTAAGTCAACTGATCCTCTCAATATATAACTCATCCTTAATTCCTCAATCAATGGAGCAAATCAAGGACACATTCCCCAACCAGTGGAGAAATTATTGCATGTTCTCACAAAGACTTCAAGTTTGATTTTCCTTAACTAATTAACTCATGGAGAATTAATTAATTAATATTCAAACTGTTGGTAAGACCAAATTTGAATTTTACTTCCTATTTTAGACTAGGGACTATCTAAAAATAGGAATCTAGCTTGAACTTCTAAAAATAGAACTTCTATTTTTAGCACTTCTATTTTTCATTCCCTGTTGCCCAATCCATCACTGGTGCCCAAACAACTATTTTTAGCAATGCTATTTTTAGCAATTTCTTGTTTCCAATTTTCAACACTCCCTCTCAACAAGAAAGGCTTCCTCTCAAACCTGATCTTGTACCTCTAGAATGTTCTACATGCAACACAACTACCAAGTGTGGTTGCTCCAGCAACTCTCGGAACAAAAAAAACTCCCAATTGACCACTCTGTTGGGCTAGAAACATACTCTGATGTCTACCTGCTATTGGCAAGTTCTCCCTCTCTGACCTCTACGCTACTGCAACATCTCCATGCATCTCGCATCGTTGCACCCTTCTCTGTGCTACCCTGCACAATGCAACACACTTGTGCCTCTCGCATTACTGCAGGCTGCATGCTCTGCGCTATCTTGGGATTCCCTACAGTGTAGCTCTCTCTGCCACTCCATCCGCATCTGTCTCTACCCAATCAGTTAGTTCCTACTACTCCACATCGGGGCTCCTGTAGCAAGCTCTCATCCAAGAGGTTGGGTACCTTAAGGATCCTACCCCTCCTCCATGGGACGACCACTCCACATCGCCCCACCTCCTATCTGAAGGTATGGTTGCATGTGATCCCTTTACCCACCTAGCTCGAATTTTACCCCCATTGGACGTCTCTGCATGAGTAGATGTCTCTACTCGATCTCCTCTCAGCTTCCCCTATTGTGGTTGCTCCACAACCTCCTGAAGCTACTGCATCAATCATGGCTCCTCCACAATTATCTGAGACTTCTTCTAGTGCTGCATGTTGAGAGGTAATTTACTCTCCCTCTCAACCACCAAGTATCTAACATTTACCTTGCTCCTCAAGGCTTTTCACGCATCTTGTACCTCAAGTGCATACAGGTTCTTGGCTAGCACACCAATCTATTTCCACTTTCTCGCCGTTATGAAATTTTCTAGAAAAAGAGCTGATTTTAAATCAGTGATATCTCCCTCATCCAAACTCCAATTCAGTCGATTTTTTTTTTGGTTTTGGGTATTTTTCCGCAAAGAATCCAAATCTGCTATTTATTTCTAAAATTTTTGTACAACAAATTTCAGATATTCTTTGGAAACTCTCAGCTCAAAACTCAAAACTTTGAAATCTCCTCTCAGTATATTGTTCTCTTCTTGATCACCTGTGCTCTGATACCATGTATAATTTTCTCTACAAATCAGCTAGCTCACTAATATCATGTAGAAATTTCACCTGTAGATCAACCTAGTAATGCAATGTACTAAAGAAAAACACTTGATCTACTTCTACAAACAATTTAGTGAAAGCTTAATCAACCATGAGCAACATCAATAAGAACACACATAACTGATAAGAAGGAATCAATCACACATAACACAGAAGAATTTACCCGGGGAAAGCCTCAGCCTAAAATCCCAACTCTGTATTATCATACAAGTGGAAATATAGTCTAGATTACACAAAGCCTTAGCTTGGAAGCTATCCAACTCTCAGTACGATCCCTCTGTTGCTCATAGATAGTCAAAGGCTTCTCACAAACCTTCTCCTCTGCCCTCCAAACCTCCTATTTCCTTTTGCATTTTCCTTGGGGTCTAGTGCTGCCATCTATGTGAATTGGCCTCTTCACACACTCAGTAACCTCTGATCTAACTACACAAACTTGAAGGAGATAAATACTCATCATGGATGAGCTTCCTTTATAGGAAAAATATTCATCCAACTAATAGTACACTGTCCCTTCTCTGGTCTCAACTGGGTCTCTGTCTGAACTGCCATGCATCAGTTATCCATAAGAGAATACTCAATTATTTGACAATAACAGTTGCCACATGCATGCAAGCATTAAAAAACTGTATCTCATTAATTTAACAACTTGTTAAATTAATCTAACTGAACTTGACTAAGTTAAACTAAGTCGACTAATCCTCTCAATATAGAACTCATCCTTAATTCCCCAATTAGTGGAGCAAATCAAGGACACATTTCCTAATCAGTGGAGAAATTATTGCATGTTCTCACAAAGACTTCAAGTTTGATTTTCCTTAACTAATTAACTCATGGAGAATTAATTAATATTCAAACTGTTGGTAAGACCAAATTTGAATTTTACTTCCTATTTTAAACCAGAGACTGTCTAAAAATAGGAATCCAACTTGAACTGCTAAAAATAGAACTTCTATTTTTAGCATTGCCATTTTTCATTCCCTGTTGCCCAATCCAACATTGATGCCCAAACTACTATTTTTAGCAGTACTGTTTTTAGCACTTCTATAGCAATTTCTTGTTGCCAATTTTCAACAAAAACAACGCAAAAAGAAAAGAAGTGTTTTTTAATAGATTGGACAACAGATTTTCAATTAAATGAATGGCAAAACAACACAAAAAGAAAATAAGTGTTATTCAATAAATTGAACAAGAACTGTTCAATAGATTGAACAACAACTATTCAATAGATTGAAAAAGAGTTGTTTAATTAACTGAACAACAAAATGACGAGAAGAAAGAAAGTGTTGTTCAATAGATTGAACAACAGCTGTTCAATAGATTGAATAACAAAATGAAGAAAAGAAAGAAAGTGTTGTTCAATAAATTGAACAGCAGTTGTTCAGTTAACTGAACAACAAAACAATGAAAAGAAAGAAAATAAGTGTTGTTCAATATATTAAACAACAGTTGTTTAATAGATTGAACAATAAAACAACATAAAGAAAGAAAGCGTTGTCCAATTGGATTGAACAATAGCTGCTCAATAGGTTGAACAACAAAACAAGCATGGAAAAAGAAAAAAATCAAATCAAATCAAATTAGCAATCATATTTGCATATTTTACAGAGAAGAAATAAATTTTATAAAGATGAAGTTACCGAAGGATTGCCTTCTGTAGCTAAAACTTGCAAGGCGGGGTCCTCACGTATCTACTAATAGAAATATTCTCTGGTAAGTGGTTTTTGGTAGAGACACACCTGATGCCCATTTGCTTTAAAAGAAGAACCAGACCCATCAATGGTGGCCAGCTAAAGAGTTTCATCGTCGTGTACTTTCTTTATTTCATAGGTGCCTAACCACCTAGTCTACAGTTTGTCAAGGAAGTCTTGAAACCTAGAGTCATAAAGAAGTGCCCAGTGACCCTCATGAAATGTCTTTTTCTTAATCAAGGCATCGTGCCATTTGGCTCTTTCCTGTTGAATAAGTGCAGTATGTTGTAGAGACAATGGCTGAATTTCATCTAATTCATTCATCTATTATAACTTGTTAACCTAGGCTTTAGTTAAATCCAGTCCCACTTACTGGGTTGTCCTTAGTGTTTGCATTTCAAATTCTATGGGAAAAATGGGTTCCTTACCAAATACCAGTTGGTATGGAGAGTATCTAGTAGTGTTTCTCCAAGTTGTGCTATACGCTCACAAGGCCTCTAGTAGTCAAGAAATCCAGTCTCATTAATGTGACGAAACTATCTTTGTTAGAATAGCTTCAATAACTTTGTTGGTGCTCTCCACCTACCCGTTCGCCTGTGGGTGATATGGAGAAGTAGTTTTGTGTGTGATGGGATGATTTTTCAGTGTAGCAGCAATCTTGTGACCCACGAATTATGGCCCCCCATCAGTAATTACTTCTCTAGGTAAGCCATACTACACAAAAATTTCGAAAAGAAAATTAATAACAATTTCCTTTATTTCTCTTGGTAATGCTACTGCTTCCACCCACTTAATTACGTATTCTGTTGCAACCAATATATACAATTTCTGGCTGGATGATGGTTTGATTGGCCCAACGAAATCTAATGCCCAATGCTCAAAGGGTTCTATCACCAACTATGGATGCAAGGGAATTTCATCAGATTGGCCAGGGTGGCCCATCCTTTGGCAACTATCACATGCTTGGACAAATTTCTTAGCATCTTTAAAAATAGTGGGCCAGTAGTAGCCCATCCGTAGAATTTTATGTCCAGTTTTGCGATCTGCAAAGTGTCCATCGCAAGGTCCATCATAGCAGGCTTTTAAGATATCATTAATTTTGTCCTCCCTAATGCATCTGCGGATGTGCATATCAGCTCCCGTGTGGAAAAGGTATCCTCCAATCCAGGATAAATGAGTGCTACGCTACGTAATCAATTTCCTTTCATTGGGTGTCAGATGTTTGGGCAATTTTCCCACTGCTAAGTAATTCGCTACATCTACATACCATGGCATTTTTACGGCCACATCAAACAAATGTTCATTTAGGAACTAATCCTCTACTGCCACTGTATCGTCTATTCTAGTCACCCAGGAGAGGAAGTCTGCCTCGAGGTTCTTATTCCTTGGTCGACCCCTTATACTTATGTCAAATTCCTGCAAAAGTAGTAACCAACGAGTCACTCTTCCATTTTTAATTGGTTTATTGGCTAAGTATTTAATATCAGAGTGATCAGTATACATAAATATAGGGCATCCAGTTATATAGTGTTTGATAGCATAAATAATAGCTAGAAACTCCTTTTCTGTTACTGTGTAATTCAACTCAGCAGGAGTTAGGTTTTTGCTGATGTAATATATAGCGTAGGGTTTCTTGTCTTCTTCTTGGCCAAGAACCACTCCAATATTTATATCTGATGCATCTAATGAAATCTGGAAAGGTATATCCCAATTTGGGCCTCGTAATACTGGTGTTGTTGATACTAACCATTTGAGATCTGTGAAGGCAGCGTCACATTTATCAGTCCATAGAAAGTCAACATTTCCTATCAAGGCATATAAAGGTGCAACAATTTGTGAAAATTTCTTTATAAATCTACGATAATATCCAGCAAATCCTAGAAAAATACACACCTCTATTTGAGTGTAGGGAGTAGCTAATAAGATGATTACCTATATCTTTGCCAGATCTACCTGAATTCTAGTTGCTAAAAGGTAATGACCTAGAATCAGGCCTTCTGTCATCATCATATTAAATTTCTCATGACTTAAGCATAGTCTAGTAGCAATACACCATTCTAGGACTTTCTCCAATGTCTATAATGCCTGATCAGAGTCATCCCCATATGGTGCAAAATCGTCCACATACACCTCCAATCCTTCATTTATCAAGTCTGCAAAAATAATGAGTATGGCTCTTTGGAATTTAGTAGTTGTGTTGCACAATCCAAAAGGCAATACCCTATAAGCGAATGTTCCCCAGGGGCAGGTGAAGGTAGTTTTATCCTAGTCTTCAGGGGAAATTTGAATTTGGTTGTAGCCACTGAAGCCATCCAGGAAAGAGAAGAACCTCTTCCCTGCCAATGTATCAAGGACCTGGTCGATAAATAGAACGGGCAAATGGTATTTTTGCATTGATTTGTTGAGTTCTCTGTAGTCAACGTATATCTTCCATTTTCCATTCTTTTGGTGACAACTACTAATGGAGAAACCCATTTACTATCAGATAGGATAAATAAAATTCACATCTAACAGTTTTTGAAGTTCTTCTTTCACAATATTCTTTAGATGAGGATTTAATCTACATTGTGGCTATCGATCTTTTTCAGTGTAGATGTGGTGCATGCATAACTGAGGTTCAATCACTTTCATGTCTGGGTAATCCCATGCAAAAGCCCCTTTATATTTCCTAAGGACCTGGATAAGTTTGTGTTGTTGGTCATTACTCAGATTACTATTAATGTTCTGGATTTTCCCTGACTCAATTTCAATAGGCTTGCTATTATAGACAGTGGTTGTTGGTATTGGTTGGTCATTGATGTCTCTCAAGGAATCTTCTTCAATGTCATTGTCAAGGGCTACTTCAATCATGTGACATCTCAAATTAGACACTACAGCAAGGTGATTGATGGTTGCCCCTAAGTCAACTAAAGCATTGGTTAAAGAGTGGCCATTTGTTTGGACTTTGTCAATGGGGTTCCCTGGGTATTCTTATTTTAAAGGTGTCTCTTTGCCTAGTAATAAATCAAACAAAGTCCTGACGACATAGACAGTCGGTGTTATTTTTGTTTTCCTCACAGACTTGTTTGGACACATCTCTTTAATGGTTTTAGCATATATCAGAATATCTTGAATGGCCTAGAGGAGGGGTATTTTTATACAGAGATTTTTGAGTTTAACCAGAAGAACAAAGTCAAGATATTCAATTGGTTGAGGTATTATCAATCTTTCTAGGAATGGAGGAGAAGTAGTTATGATTTGTTTAGGGTCTTTTTTCCAAACTGTATCTTCTCCCTGATTTGTTTGTTGGTTATCTACAATCAAAGGCTTATTCAGATATGTTTCTTTAACTTCAGGTTGTAGATTTTTGTCCTCATCTAGAGCAATTACGTGTCCATATCTTAACTTAAGTTCATTACATTCTCTCGTCTCAACTTCAAGGTCTAGACTCTTAATAATTTGCACTAGTTGGATCAGTTTGTTGTTAGGACTTGGAGTTGGTTGAGTTGGGAGTTGTAGTCGTATATTAGGTTGAGGATTTTGCTACAATGTGTAAGGTGCTAGTAAGGTTGGTTGAGGCAGAGGAACTGTTCCCATAGGCTGGCTTGTGGATCGTTTCCCATTTGGTTGCCAATTCTAATTTGTGAGGTAGAAGGAGACCATTGAGAGGAATAGGGGTTGTTCTACTAGAAAGGTGGAGGGTAAGAGGAATTTGGCCCATTATTGTTTGGATTTGATTGGTTGGGCCATGATGGCATAGAAAATGCTTGAAGTGGCCAAGAATAGAAAGGTGGTTGGTTTTGCCATGCTACCCCTAGATACTACTAAGAATTAAATTACGAGGAAGGAAATAATGAAGAAGGTTCTGTAGGCATACCTATAGGACATGCTTTCCATTGATGATGCTGGTTCATCAGATATACTGGTTCCACTTCCTCTTCTGCTTCTTTGAAAATTTCTTTTAATCCAAGAAGCAATGGACAACCTTCCATAGCATTATCCTTAGTGCAAATGATGCATGTTTGTATCATATCTAGTAGACATTCTCTATGATTGTGTTTCTTTCTACAACATGGACAAAAAATAGGCAGGTTTTGTTCTACTTCAACTTGTTTTTGTTTGGCTTGCATGATATCCAATTGTGTCGTCAAGGTCCCCAAGATATCAATCTTGAAATATTCCAGCAGATTTCCAATTTCCACTTGTGTAATGCTTCCATATGAGGCTTTTCTATCTCTAGTAATCGCATCATTCCTGGTTGGTTTCAGCCTTGTACTGCCTCTGGAACACCTGATGCACAATTGTATAATATTTTCATAATCCTCTTGATAAATATCACCCTTCCCCATTAGATTTAGTGTTTCTACCCATTGGTCTTTCATATCTTTGATCATCGTAGTTTTAAGAACTTTAGGAGGAAAATTTGCATAAGGAGATCTTTGCAGATTATATTGAAAACATTCTACATATTCTTCAAGAGTCTCGTTGGTCTTAGATACCATTTGAAAGATTTCATCCTTTAGTTCTCTAGTTCATCAATAATCTTGGTATATTTTTAGAAAGGTTGTTTTCATTTGGTCCTAGTCATTAATGGTACCTCCACCAAGCCCCATAAACCAACACAAAGCTGCTCCCTTCAGAGTAGAGGGGAACAATTTTAGCTCCTGGGGGTAAGTAGTGTAATCATATCCCCTACATAAAACATCAAATTCAAAAAGGAATGCATCAAGATCCTCTAAAGTTAGCCCATGAAAGGTAGGAATATTGTGTAATGGAATAGATTTCATGGGAGAAATGACAGTTGTATCAACAATAGGGTATTGTAATGTAGAGGTCTGAGGCTGTTGCTGATTATGAGCCATTTGGTCAAAAATATGCCAATATTCTTCAGGGATTTTTAGAGCTAGAGATATGTTCCTGGGTGAGTTAGAAGAGACTTTTAAAATGATTTTAACAACACTACCTTGGTCTAGAATACTGGGTGTCCTCTGTTCAACTACTACTTCAAGAGATTTGGGTTCTGATGATTTAATCTTTTTAGCACTACCTATTTCTCCTTCTCCTTCATGGAGATTGCAAGAATTCCATTCTTGTAAAGGGCTAAACTACAAATTTTTAGTGTTTTGAAAACTCTGTTCAGACCCTTTAGTCTTGCTATGAATCTCAGTGTCAGCTGCAGATGGTGATCCTGTGGCTTGAAGGGTTACAGTAGGATTTCATGTAGAAACGATTCGAGGTCCTACTAATGACTGAGACTCGGCTTTCCTTATGATTTCATCAATGAAGGTTGATCATCCAAGGGTCACCGATCCCTTGGTTTTTTTAGATTTGGGCAGAGGAATTAAATATTTTTCTACTCTTTTCCTCTTAGTCATTCACACAAAAATTCAAACATTTATTTCTACTTTAATTCCTACACAATTTTGCTGAAAAGTGGGCAAAGAAGCAAGAACTTTACTTGCTCATACATAGGTTCTTACCTTCCGTTTTTAATACCCAATTCTTTCACAGCGAACAAACATCAAACATCTATTTCTACTTCAATTCCTATGCAATTGTGTTGAAAAGTGTGTTGTGTATGGAGCATGATTGTTCAGAGGTCTTTGTTTCAGCAGGATGTATACCCCAAGAAGTTTGTACACCCCTACACGTGGGAGGGGTGCGGGTGGGACTTGTCCTCCCCACGGGGGCTCGGGGGCAGTGCCCCCGAAGCTAAAAACAAATGTAAAATTTCCTTGTATAAGCATATTAATTTCTAGTCAATCTGGGCCGTTCATTAGGCAGATGATCTGATGGTAGAACTTATGTTTAGTTTAGGGTTTTTTTACCCTAGAAGGCAACCCCTCTCTTTGTATGAGGGAATTGTATTTGAGGCTATGTAATAGATGTGTATTTTGTGAGCAAGAAACAGAGAGGTGAGACTGTGAGAGAAAACAGAGTATATTACATCGGATCTGATATAGGTTGTGTCTCTTCATTGTGCTGAATAATAGAAAGGAAGGATTGGTTATTCGAGGTCGATGTAGGTCCAACTGGGTGAACCACGTATATCTGTGTCTCTCTTGTTTTATGTGTTTTCTATGTTTATATTTCTGCAATATTTTATGTTTTTCATTGGTCCGTAATATATAATTCTCTAACAACTGGTATCAGAGCTGAAGGTCTATTTGGCTGATAAACTCGCAGGAAAGAAGGGTTCCTCATTCGAGTGGGAGCAATGGTGGAAGATGGTAAGTTTAGGGTCGAGATATTTAACGGCCAAAACTTCTCACTATGGAAGATGTAGATGGAAGATTATCTGTATCATAAATATCTATACCTACCATTAGGCAAAAAAGCAAATATGCCAACGGGTATGACAGATGAAGAATGGAACCTTCTTGATAGAAAGGCACTTAGAACAGTACGGTTGTGCCTCGTAGCATCGATCGCCTTCAACATTTTGAAGGATACAATGACAGAGGGTTTGATTAAGGCGTTGGAGAAACCATATGAAAATCCCATGGCCTCAAACAAGGTATTTCTTATGAAATGGTTATTTAATATGAAGATGTCAAAAGGTGGATCTGTTGCAGACCATTTAATGATTTTAATACTGTTACAAGTCAGTTATGTTCTGTAGGGGTAAAATTTGATGATGAAGTTAGAGCTCTATTGTTCTTGTGCTCATTACGAGAAAGTTGGAATGGTTTAGTAATGGCCATTAGTAACTATGTTTCTGGATCTAGTACTTTAAAGTTTGATGATGTTGTTGGTGCTATCCTTAGTGAGAAAATGAAACAAAAAAGCTCCGGTGAGACATCAGGTAATGCTTTGAGTGCAGAGTCTAGGGGAAGAAAAATGGAAAGAGGAAAGAGCTCAGGATATCGCAGTAAATCAAGGAAAGGCAGATCCAAGTCCAAATAGGGGATAGTGTGTTGGAAATGCGGAAATAAAGGACACCTAAAGAAAGACTGTAGATCTCAGGAGGGAAAAGATGGAGATTCACAGCAAGAAAACAATCATGAAGCAAATGTGACAGGTGAGGTGTTACAAGATGCTTTTATTCTTTCTTTCAAAAATATTACCGATTCCTCGGTGGTAGATTTAGGGGCCTCATTCCATGCCACACCTGATAAGAAATACTTTCATGACTATGTTCAAGGGAGATTTTGGACAAGTTCGTTTGGGTGATGATAAACCCTGTAAAATTGTTGGAATGGGTAAGTTTCTTGTAAAATAGTAGAATGGAAACCAATGACTACTAAAGGAGGTAAGGCATGTTCCAGATCTAAAGAAAAATCTAATTTCAATAGGGTAGTTAGGTGGTGAAGGTTGTGTGACAACTTTCACAGATAAAGCTTGGAAGGTCACCAAAGGAGCCTTGGTAATAGCAAAAGGCGAAAAGGTTGGTACATTGTATTTATGCAATGGTA
>APFE031538733.1:38845-57521 GCA_000404065.3 Pinus taeda | reverse complement strand
GGTTTCTCAAATCGATGGAGTTTGTGTATTTTGCTCGCAGAGTAAGACTTACAGGATGAGTTGGTTCTTTAAAAATTTTCCACAGGATCTTGCTTCCTAAAGCGAGATTGGCCAGGGAAGGATCTCGTATGTTCAAACCTCCTTCATCGATGGGTTTCTTGACCGTTTCCCAATTGACAAGATGGAGTTTCTTATCGTTGCCCCTGCCGCCTTGCCAGAGGAAATTTCGAAGCAGCGTGGAGATTTGATCCATGATGTTTTTGGGAGCGAGTAAAAATGCAGCTTGGTAGATTATTAAAGAAGAGAGCTGCGATTTAATTAAGATGACCTTACCTCCTTTAGTCAACCAGTGGCCTCCCCATTTCGAGATCTTGGATTTGAACTTGCAGATAATGTCTGTCCAGAGCGATCTCTTATTGACTCCTGAGATTATGGGAAGACCGAGATATTTAATTTTCTCCCAGTGAGAGTGCCCTTTGAAGCCAAGAGTGTTGGCTATGGCGGAGAGGGCCTGCTGATCTGTGTTCCAACTGTAAAATTCACTTTTGTTTACGTTTACTAGAGCCCCTGAGACTTTACAGTAGCTCTTTATGACTTTGTCGAAGGCTTTTGCAATTCTGGTTGAGGCGCCCCCCAGAAGGATCGAATCATCTGCAAATAAAGCATGATTTAGAGAGCTTGTTCTGTTGGAGGATTTAAGTCCCGGAATGGATCCTATCAATCTTTCAGCTTCAAGTTTTCTGCTTAAGGCCTCGGCCAAGATGATATAAAGGTAGGGAGAAAGCGGGCATCCCTGCCTGATGCCCCTCTTGGCTTTAAAGAAGATAGTCGGCCTGTCGTTTATGAGAGGAGCGATCCAGGGGTTGTTCATACAAGCTTTGAGAAGATTGACAAACTGCATGGAGAAGCCAAAGGAGAGCAAGACTTTACTGAGGAAAGCTCTATTGACTCTATCGAACGCGTTTGCCATATCAAGCTTTATTATCATGCCTTTCTCTTTCCTCTGCTTACTAGAGTGAATGGTCTCCTGGACTTGAATGACATTGTCCAGGATATGTTTACCTTTTACAAAACCTCCTTGGGCAGAAGAGATGATTCTGGGTAGCATAGGTTTCATTCTGTTGGCCAACAGCTTTGCCAAGATCTTATAAGAAGCATTACAAAGTGAAATTGGCCTGAATCTGGCAAATGTTTCCGGATTGGAGTCTTTGGGGATCAGGGCGAGGTAGGTTGAGTTTGTGCTGCCACCAACCTTTGCTTTAGACATGAAACCCCTTACCATCTTTTGTAGATCATTTTTTATGATATCCCAGCACACTTTATAGAAATGGATGGTAAATCCGTCCGGCCCGGGGGCCTTGTCAGAGTCCATGGACCAGATTGTCTTAATTATTTCTTCCTCTGTAACAGGTTTGCTTAATTCTGCGTTGCCTTCATCAGTGACTAGTGAGGGAATGTGATTGAGAAATTCTGTTTCCTCCATTTCATCTCCTTGATCCTCCGGGGTGTAGAGCTTCTGGAAGTGATGTGCTGCGGCTTCTTTAACTTGCTGATTGCCCTTGCAGATTTGACCCGTCGAGGTCTTTATTTCTGATATGTGGTTCCTTGAAAGTCTGGCCCTGAACTGTCGATGAAAATAGGATGTATTGCGATCCCCTCCTTTTAACCACAGGCTCCTCGACTTTAACCTCCAGTATTCTTCCTCGGTTCGGAATGATTGATAGGCTGCTCTCTGCGCTTTGATTTCTTTGTCCAAGAGGTTTGCATTAATATTTTCACTCTCCATATCATTTTGAAGGGAATGCAAGGCCTGAACTGCATCGACTCTGAGAGAGGTGGGGTTAATCGCAGGCTTCTTAATCCATGCTTTCAATGCTATTTTGGTATGCTTCAGTTTTTGCTCCCAGACAAAGCTTGCGGAGCCTGAGATAGGGATATTCCAGGAAGCTTTCACCGTGTCCAGAAACCCTTCTCTTTCAATCCATTGGGGAGAGAATCGAAAAGGGATGGGGCCCGAGTCCTCTTCGTCTTCTAAGCAGAGCTGAATAGGCTTATGATCGGATGACAGTTTGGGCAGGATCCTTGTTGTAATGATTTTTTTGTTCATGAGTAGGGATTGCACTAAAAATTGGTCAAGTCGGGCTGAGATATGATCTTTACCAGTTCTATTATTCGACCAGGTAAATTGACCTTGGATAGGATTGAAGTCTTGGAGGTCCCAAAGCTGAGCAAGCTCCTCCACAACGCCTACCATTGGGTCTCTAGAATCGGAACCTCCTCTTTTTTCTTTGGCATTCAATACAATGTTAAGATCTCCAGCGAGTATAATGTTGTTGGGAGTTTCCTGTTCAAGAAATTCTGCCAAAGATTTCCAGCAGTCTCTCTTTTCTGAGTAGTTTACAGGAACGTAAAGATTGACAAGAGATATGGGTAACTTACTTGGAATGTGAATGAGTTCAGAGTATATCCAATGCAAGGTCTGATGAGTGCTGATCAGCTGGTATTGTTCCTCTCTCCATAGCGTTGCGAGGCCTCCCGAGGATCCCCGAGCGTTGACAGCTATGCCTGTGTTTTTTTTCCATTTTGTTTTACTGATCTCCAGCAGGGCTTGACCTGCTATCTTAGTCTCTTGGAGCATGAGGATATCAGAGGGTTCCGATTGTAAAAGGTCCTTGACAGCTTCTATTTTGGCGGGGCTCCCCAGTCCTCTGCAATTCCAAGAGACTAACTTCATTATTTACCTGTGCTTGGGGTGGAGCCGCCCTTGGAGGACCTGGGCCTATTACTTCTCCCGATTGTCATTTCTATCGTGGATTGGCTCCCTTGTGTTTTGAGCCTTTCTGCCTCTTCTTCTCTTTTTTCCTTGCGGGATCTTCTTCTGGGTCTTTTTAATGGCCTCTCAAAGAGTTCTTCCTCTGAGGACTCGGAGCTTTCAACTATCTTTTTCTTCGTGGCTTCGGCATACGTGGGGCTTGTGGGGCTGCCTTGGGAGACTTCGATGTGGATGATTCCCTTTCCCTCTTTGTTTTGCGGAGAGATTTCTTCCAGGTTCTCTTTTGCCTGTTCTATGATTGGTGGATCTTGATGCATCTCCTCGGCTCCTTTTATAATTTCCCCTGGTTCCTGAGTTGAGTTGTCGATGTTCCTGTCGCTTGTGATTGCGCTTTTCCCTGTGTCTCTCTTAGCTTGGGCAGATCTCTGGACGAGGGTCCATTGATCTCCGTTTTGTTTGCCAGCCTGCTCCTCGGCTTTCTTCTTGCAATTTTTAGCGAAGTGGTCGTAGCCATGACAATGTCTGCATTTAAAAGGAAGCTTTTCGTAATCGAGCTCCTGAATGTGCGTCCAACCTGCAACCGCGAGTTTGATCGCTTCTGGCAATCCTTCTTCCAGATCCACTTCGATGCAAATACGGGCACAAGAATATTGGTCTCTTCTTACTGCCTGATCTATATATTTGCCTAAAGCGTTACCTATGGTCTGAAACGATTTTTGATTCCAGCAGTGGAGAGGCAGGTGGGGGAGCCTGACCCACACCGGCACCGCAGAGGGGACGTCTTGAGAGGGGTCAAAATCAGGATTCCATTGATTTAAGTACAGTCCCTGCGGCCCCATGAAGTAGGGGCCATTTCTGAAGATTAGGCTTCTGTCCTCCGAGCTCTCGAAGACGAAGACGAAGTACCCTTTGCTCACGAAGTAACTCTTTACGCCATTTTTAATCAGAGGTTGCCAGTTTCTTTGGGTCCAATCCTCAACGGATTTGGGAGAGGGCCAAAGGCCTGTAAACTGGCCAATGAGGCCTTTTTCTGCCAAGTTCAGAGCAGCCTTGCAGGTGTCCTCCTCTGGCAGGGCCACAGAGGGGATCGTGTCCAATCTTTTTATGAATTTTTGCTGGGACGCAGAAGGAGCCCGATTTGTTCCATTTAGAATCAATTTCCTGAAAGCAGAAACTTCAGGAGGCGGATCTCCAGAGGGGACGGAGCTCCCGGGGGCCTCCATCTGGCAGCAGGGGAGGGGCGAGGCTGTGCGCAGGGGCGCACCAGCCAAAAGCACCGCAGTCACACTGGATTGGGACAGGGGTCTGGACGCTGGCAGGATCTGAGGGAAGCGGGAGGCTGTGCGCAGGGGCGTAGCAGCCTGGGAGGAGGAGGGGCACACAGAACCCTAGGTCGGGCCGCGCGCAGGAGGGTTTCTTCCCACTACGTAGCTTAAAATCTGATAGAATTTTTTTAAAACTTAAGTTTAAATAGTTTAATCTACATAATTTGAGTGTCCTAGAAATTTTTTAAGGTGCTGAATCTATTTATGCATTGAAAAGAAAAATATATTTTAGATAACAAAATATCTTAAAATTGTATTACCAGATTTTAATGAATTACAATGAAAAAACTATTTCAACTATGTGTAAAACTAGAACTTAAATATTTTAATGAACAAATTACCACTTTGAAAGTTAAAAGTTTAATAATAATACACGACGTTTTCATAATTTTGAAGAGATCATCATGAACGCCTCGTAGTAGAGTAAGAAGCACAAATCGCAATCAAGATATTAATAACACACCTTAAAAACATGTACTCATGTTGTGGAATTAATTTTAAAACGCATAAATAGAAAAGCAGGGCCATTCACCTACTTTTAATCAACATTTCTATAGAACATAAAGGCGATATTATGGATAATGTTATTTTATCCATTATAACATATTTCATCATTTTAGATTTTGAACTTTAAAATGTTTATGAATTTGATTTAATAATAAAAAAGTTTTTTTAAATATATTTAAAATTTTAACAAAATAAATATTTATTATTAATAATATAGAATTATTAAATATATAGGTTTTTAATGTGGTTTATGATTTTGGAGATTGGTAATTGTTATATTATGAATATTTGTATTAAGTAGATTTATATGAAGAGATTGTGACTTAATTATAGAGTGTGATATAAGAATGTCAAAGAATTGAAACCTTTGAGAGAAATTGAATCTATGACCTCTCATAAAAGGTGATTTTAAACAAACAACAGTCAACCAATTCAAGCTAATCTAGGGCTAATATAATTATTATTATTGATTAAATAAATATAATGTAAATTTTAGTTTAAAAATATAAATTTATTTATTATAATTCATAGCATTTACATCTTTGATTATTTTAATATCAATATTATTAAATTTTATAAATTAAAAAAATAATTTAATTATTAAAAGTTTATTTAAAAAAACACAATGTAATTAAAGTATAATTATGAAATAGAGTGACCTTTTAATAAGAGGGTTTCATGGTGGCGACGGTTTCTACAACACAAAATCTCATAACTCCATAGTCACATTGACTACGAACACAATTTCTCTAAAACCAAGAAGAATCTTCACATATTTTATTATTGATTGGTTATGACAAGGAGAAACGAGCAGCTCGGGAAGGAGGGGTGAAATCCCCCCTAAAAGAACGTGGTGATATCCACCCAACAACAAAATTTTGGGGGGTCATGTAAACCATCTGGGAAATGGCAGCAAGTGGGAAAACCCAGTCCTAAGGGCTCAATGGAAATCCTTACTTGAGGGGAGATGCCTTCCTAAGGTAGTCAGTAACCCTAAGTTTGTGATTCCTCCCATTAATTTGGAGGGTTATCATCAACATATGTAGGACCATGCCCTCATATGCAAATTCATAGGGACTTTGTTGACATAAAGGGATATAGTGAAATGTATTCACTCAAATTGGAAGCCGAAGGATGAGATAAACTTGAAACTTAGGGCCAAGGGATTTTACAACAAAATTCTCAAATTTGGAGGATAAGATAAGGGTTTTTGTCGATATGCCCTATTTTTACAATAATAATATATGAGAGACTAAGAAGAGTGCTTTAATCCATACAAGGGAGAGTTCGTGGAAGCCCTAGTATGGCTTCTGTCAAATTTTTGGGACCCATAAATCTTAGAAGGTATTAAGAATTCCATAGGTAATTTTGTAAAAATTTTAGAGACTACTAAAAGTGGTTGGTACATGTCATATACAAGAATATGCATATATAAGAACATCTTGCAATCACTTCCAAAGTTAGTAGAAATAACATTTTAGGATGAAATATGGGTCCAACCTCTTGACTATGAGCACATACCATTCAAAAGTCGTAGATTCCATGAACATGGGAATTTGTTCAAAGACTGCTTGCTTAGGAAGGGGGAGATGCAAGAGGAGGCAGTGAGGGGGCTCGCAGATGGATTATAGAAGGTAACAAATAGGAGAAGGAACCTTGGACAACAACTACAATAGAGGGAGAAGAATAAGGCCATGGGGGATAATGCTTTCATATTATTAGAGAATACGGAGGAGGACATAATCCTTCCTAATGACCTCATGATAATGGATATGGTGGAAGAGATGACTCAAGGTAAGTCAATGGAGGAAACATCCCAGGGCAAGCCCACTCTAACAAAAAGCCCTGGAAGCTTTAACGACAAGTGCGGGAAGGCTGACATAACCCATGTCAAGAGAGTTTGAACTGGTGGTAGAGGAATATATGAAAACCCTAAGTCTAAAGGAATCATTTGTTGCGAAATTAATCTAAGAGTGGGCACATATGGAATTCTAAGAGATCTCATAGGACTAGAGAAGTTGTACTATTAATTATATGTGCACTAGAGAAACTAGGGAGGATGTTAGAGGGGGAGAATTAAACAGGTGGTGGAGGTCCTAGAACCCTAGAACAAAAGGAAAAAGGCAAGGAGTAGGGTGTTAATAAAGGTAGAAGGAAAGGGAGAAGGACAAAAGAAGAAAAAATAAATAATTTAGGTGGATATTTGATAAATTGAGGTCAAGCAGTGGTGCTTTTGGAGATGTTTGTCTCACCTAAACACTTTACCCAATGAAGATAGTCACCTGGAACATTGAGGGTATTAATATAAAGGGGAAACAAAGTTATATGAAGGAGATAACCAACAAGAATAAACATATAATAGTAATTTTGCAAGAGAGTAAAGTTCCTAGAGGAAGGGCACAAGAGATAGTAGAGAGATGTTAGAGGGGTTGCAAAATCATGTCATTGGATGCAAGAGGTAGCGCGGGAGGTCAAGTGATTCTCTGGAACCTACTAGAAGTGTCATTTTGAGGCTAGGTATCTTCCCCTAGAATCCTATCAAGGATATTTTGCTATGTCAATATTAAGGATATTGATAGCCTAAAATATATATATATATATGGGTCTCATCTCCCAAGCGAGAAAGGGGAATTTTTGGATAATTTGCAAAAAATAAGAGTACACTAGGATGAATTTTGGATAGTGGACAGTGATTTCAATCTAATAAGGTCTTTGGAAGAGAAGAAAGGTGAGATTTGGAAGTTAGATTCAAAAGTCAACATTTTTTAAGGATTAATTTAGGATCTGAAGATGGTGGATGTAGAAACAGTTAACGGTATTTTCACCTAGAATAATCACAAGGGAGGAAAGCATCAAGTAGCGAACATACTTGATTGTTTCTTTAAATCTAAATCTTTGATGATATAGGATATATTTGTGGAAGGGACCATTATCCCTTGTTTGGATTCAAATCATTAGCTAGTATGATTTGACGTGGACAAAATGGAGGCCTTGGAGAACCAACCCTTTAGGTTCAAAATATTTTGGCCACAAGCCCTAATTTCCTGTACAAAGTTAAGGAGTGGTGGGAGGAGATAGATGTTAGAGGAAGAAATAGAATCCACACCTTCCAACTAAAGCTAAAGGAACTTAAATTAAAAATTAGAGATTGGAATAAGAATGAGTTTGGCCATATTATGGAAGGAAAACAAGTGTTGGAGGCTTATTATAAGAAATATAACAAAAAATGATAGTGGAAGGACTCTCAAACAAACTAATTGACAAGGAAGGGAAGGTTTTAAATCGATTGGAGCCTGGGAGGAAGAAGGAAGAGATTCTATGGAACAAAAGTCAAGAATACATTGGTTGAAGGAAGGGGAGAAAAGAATGAGATTATTCCACAAGACGGTGATCAAACATCAACACCGAAACATAATCTTTTCTCTCAAAGATAAACATGGGAAGATATTACTTTAGCATGAGGAAATTGAGTAAGAGCTAATTGAATACCATCACGATATGTTAACAAAAACATAGCCCAATAAGCAATAAGCCATAAATGGAATCACAAATCATATTCCTAAGCTTATCAATCAAGAGAAAAATGAAGCACTAATGAGGGAAATATCTTTTTCTGAAGTGGAGGATGTGGTGATCAAAATTCACAAAAAATAAGGTTCCGGGCATAGATGGATTCAACACTAATTTCTTCAAAGTGTGTTAGCAATTTATTGGAGCAGAAGTTCGTGCCTTAGTGGAGGAATCCATATGAATACAAAAGGTATGGCATGCTCTGACTACTAATTTTATTACTCTTGTTCCTATATCTGGTAATCTAGAGGGCCCGAGTGTGTTCAGACCCATTACTCCTTGAAATGTGGTACACAAGATCATATCCTCCATTATCAATAGAATTAAACTATTCCTTGATAATCTAATCTCCCTAGAGAAAATTACTAGCTTCATAGAGGGTCGAAAAATAGTATATGGGATAGTAGTGGCCCATGAGATTGTGCATTCCTTGAATCAGGTGAAGAATTATGGTATGCTTATTAAACTAGATTTTTCAAAAGCATATAGCAGGCTCAGTTGGGATTATTTATCATAGGTTCTTGATGATTTTGGGTTCTCATGGTAGTGGATATCATGAATTATATCTCTTATCTCAACACCCTTCTATTCTGTATTTCTTAATGGTTCTCCCACTAAGACTTTCAATGCCTTGTGCTACTTGAGACAAGGGGATCCCCTGTCCCCATTTCTATTCATACTATATACAGAAGGATTGGGTAGATACCTAAAAGCAACCTACATCAGGGGCACCATAAAATGCCTACACATATTTGGCAATGAACTCCTTATTACCCATCAACAATTTGTTGATGATATCTTGTGATTTGGCCAAGCTTCCCTTCATGAATCTGTATCTATACATTCCATCCTCTCTAATTTCACAGTAGCCTTTGGTACATTGATAAACAAAGCAAAGTCTAATATCTTCTTTTTCAATACTTGTGCCCTAATACAACATTACTTGGATAGGATTATGGACTTCTAGATATGTTGTCTATCTGCGAAATATTTGGGTATTTTAATTGTTACTCATTCCCTACGAGAATATTGTTGGTAGGAGGTTTTGCATAAGATATCGAGCAAGATAAATATTTGGGCTTTCTGGGAATTGAATATGGAAGGGAGATTGGTTCTACTTAAAGTGATTCTCCAAGAATTTATAGTGTATCATATATCAATACTGGTAGCTCCGAATATCATATGAAAAGAACTCATTTCTAGATTCAGGGACTTCCTATGGAGTGGGGAAAATAAAGCTAAGAAATGATTGCTAGTAGCATGAAAAAAATAAAGTATTTCAACGTTGGTAGTATGACTCGCTCTAAGAAATCCATAAGTGCTAAACAAGCCTCTAAGAGCTAAGTTATGGTGGTGCTTGATCCAAGGGTGGGTAGAACCTTGGAAGAAGATTTGGGATAAGGAATGTACTACAACCTCTACTTTGGAGGAAAAACTTAAAGAGACAACCCATATGCCAAGCTCCTCGTATAAAATCTAGTGTCGAGGAAAACAAAGACCTAACTCAATAACACGTTTTTCGGGAATTCAATAACATAACCATAGCTTTCTTTTAGGATGATGCTTGGAAACAACTACCACGATTGAGAGAAAAAGAAGAATCCAGGGAATCGAGAACTTTCACTATAGAGAATCAAGGTAGTAAGGTGGCTGACTACTAGAAGGTAGACCAAAACTCCTCTCTTTGGAGAGATTGGAAATTTAAAGGGGACTAGACAGAGCATATAAAGAGATTCACTTGGGATGGACCGAATCAAGAAATTTTGGAGCGCAAAATGCCTATCTCCCATCGGATAAAATTTGGTGGGGTTATTAAATGAAAGGTGTGTACACTCTCAAGGAAGGTTACACTTTGTTGGTTGGACATAAAGAGTTACCCAGAGATTTATTATGGAGAATAATTTGGACCAACAACTTGTGGGCTGAAGTGGCTCATGTTCTATGGCTGGTAGGGAGAAGAAAAGTGTTGACATGGGATCAAATAAGAAACAAGGGTTTTAATGGTCCATCTTATTTCCATTTATGTGGAAATTAGGAAGATAGTATGGAACATTTGGTAAATTCACGCCCATTTGATGAAATTATTTAGACATCCATCCTCATAGTACTTGGATATTGTGACCATGACCCTACATATCTTGTGGCATATTTCGAGTAATGGAAACAAAACTTGTTCAATAATCTAGTCATAAATAGAGAATGGATTCTCATAGGAGGTTTCACAACTGGTCCCTATGGAAGGAACATAATAGGAGAATACTTAAGAATAAGGAAAAACCTATAAAACACACCTAAGGGGTAATTAGAAAAAATTTAAAAGAGACAATCTTACTAGAGGCTTTAACATTAGAAGACTAGAAAGTGGATAGTTTAGAGGTGGAAATATTGAGGAAACTGGATATACCAATCCATGTTTTCCCCCTCTAGTATGAGATCCCAGAAAAGAAAAGAAATAAATAAATAAATAAAATGTGCCTCCCCTACCAATTTTACCCCTCCTCCTCTAAGCTTTACTGAGCTAAGTTAAATTTTGATGGGGCATCCAAAAGAAATCTAGGAAATGTAGGATTTGGTGATATATTTAGAGATTGCAATTTTAAAACTTTAAGGGTGTGTTTTTAGAGCTATGGAACTATTGAAAATAATGTGGCATAGTTTCTGGCCTTCAAGAAAGGCCTGCAAATTTCCATTACGAAACTGTATCACAAGTTACAAATAGAAGGTGACTTAAGGCTAGTGACATCCACAATTTAGAAAATCATCCAAGGAACCCCTTCTTCCAAGCTAGATAAAAGTTGGGTTTGGAACTGCTCATTGCTCGTATGAGGGATCTAACTCCCTCCTAAGTTACATTATGGTATCCCACTCAATACAGATAAGAAACAAGGTGATGAATATATTGGCTACTATGGGGTGGTAGAACAAGGATACATACATTAATCAAAGATGGCCTGTGGCAAGACAAACTGGTTAGATTGAATCTCTCCAAGCTATCTTGGATAAAAAAAAGGGTTCCCAAATGGGGGTGAGTCTGAGGATTGAGGTGGGGTCTCATGGGACAAGCCTACCACCCTGTCAAAGTTATGGACATTAAAAGCGAGGGGGCGTAACTTGTCCTTAGCATGAACCCACATGTTACTAATAACATGACTAGGGTGGTGAGAATTATGGTTTCAATAGGTTTTGGTAGAGGTTGTCACTTGAGCATGGGTGAAGAGAAGGAACCCCTACTTCCAATGTGTGTGTTAAGCCGTGTTACTCTTTGGGTATTTCTCTCTTAGACCTTCAAGAACCAAGAGAAGTTTGAGACAACTAGAGGAGTGGAAGCACTAATTAGGGAAGGAAAATATCTAGTTGAGTGTATGGAATAGTGGGAGTCAGTGGAACACCTATTATGGATAAAGACATAAATGAGATTGGTTTATACAAATAGCTAGTGGGTGTTGTCTCTCATGGAAATTGTTCTCCTAGCCACTCGGTTCGGGCCTTCTCTAGTAAGCCCTTTGTAGTATGTTATTTATCTTAGTAGAATGTTTCTCAGTGTTGTCAGTGTGTTTTTTATTTGTGTTTTGTTTTGTTTTGAGTTTGGAAAGGTGGAGTTGGAATTTATTCTTGTTCTTCTCTATTATGTAGGTCTGTTGGCAACAATTGGGTCATTCTCTTGGACGAATGTTCATGGTATCCTCTTGCAAGTTCCTATAATGTTATTGGGTCCATGGAATTTTAAAAATAGTTAGTCTTGGTTCAAGTCTTGTAAGGTGTTTGTTTAAAGCTAGAATGATCTTATACTTGTCAGGGTTTGTAGCTCTAGTTTCTTGTGTAAAAAATAAGGGGGGTTATTGTAATACTCACCCTCTCAAGGTTAATCAATGGGTGTGTATTTTTCTTCAAAGATTTTCATGTGGGCGTGTCTCATCTAGTGACAAATAATTATACTTTAGGGTCTACATTAGGGGTGGAGTGTGCCTTGACTATATCTGGCATCAAGTGGCTAGGGTGGGGTATAGGTTTATTGGTAACCAATGTGTTGCAATATTTTTTTCTCCAAGTTTCAACACTCTGCAGATTTTTGGTGGTGGTAGCTCGCGTTGACACTTGAGGAAAGAGCCCACCTCACGCATCATACCTCCCAAGAAATGAATGTGTCGCAGGAGAGGCAGTGATTGAAGTGAATCCTAAGGTCAATGTAAGACTTGTTTGTTCACCCAGGACTCAACTAAGGTTTGTTTTAATCTTGTACCTCGTGACACTCAACAAGAAATTTGCAACTTCGAAACCATGGTGGGCGCAGAAAGACAATCTCACTGATTTTGAGCTTTTGGAGGAGGTATCTAACTGGATACCTGACCCTGGCCATACCAAGTGGTGGAGGAAGCAATATATTAATTCAATTTCTTTGCACTAGAAAATGAAGAGCTTTCTAGGTATGGTTCTAAAGGATAACTAGGTGGAAAGGTGTAATGTATTTGCATTTTTAGAGGACATCCAATAATTGTTGAGAAATCAATGTTTTTGTATGGACCTTAATGCTAGACTAGTCCATATGGAAGGGAATCTTCAATGTGATTTTGACACACCTATTCCTCCTAGTTCAAATGAAAGGGATCTAACCCCTATATCTTCTTAAGACTCCTAATGGTCTTCCATTTTGATAGTATTTCTGGTTCGATCCTATGTTTTGTATTGTTCGATTACAACCAGCGTGTCTAGTTTTTCTTTTTGAATGTTGTTGTAGAAGTCAACTAGAGGATTATGCTAGTTCCCTCGATCACAACAAATATTCTCCGATATGATAGGAATAAATAACACAATATGGTTGATTTATGTAGTGTGATTGTAAATTTATTTTGAAGCAATAAAAAAATTTAATTTACAAAAAAACAATAGAGCAATCTTTTAAAAATTAAATATAATATTTATTTATATTATTATGTAATAATGAATTTTATGTTTTAGAAAGGGTAATATATTCTTGATATTCTTTCGAGTTCAAGGCTCTTCAATAACAATACTCCAAGCCATTACAATATGTGATTCATGGAAATTGAATTTGGATGGGGAGAGTAGTAACCATTCCTCCCAAGAATATGAGATAAAACCAACAATTGTAAAGATACTATTTACTTAGATGATATCAAATGAATTAAATTAGTGTTTTATTTTTATATTATTTTTCTTGCCCTCTACAACCATATAGCAGGAGATGTGTATGTGTAAATGTTTGTAAACTTAAACATTTAACATTTATATATTGGTTGAAAAAAATAATAATAAAAAGTTAAAGGTAATATAGAGATGTTGGAGTGTAAACATTTAAATCTTGGCTCAATAACCACTAGAAAATCTACACATTTATAGTTTTACTCCTATATAAGTGTTGAGGAAAACATAAATAATCGTAAGAAGTAACTCTTGGTAAGTATATATATTGATATGTTATTCCTATCCATTTTTTATGCAAAGACTTGCTTAAATTATGGTGGGAATTACTTCGTGGTAAATATGTTATTTACTTGAGTATAAACTATTTTTAAGGATTTTATTTTTGGAAAAATAAAAAAATAACTACACAAATATATAAAAATCATGCATGAATATTGCAACCATATCCATAAATTATGGCATAAAATATGTGAGGTAGTTATCCACATGGACTTATATTGTGCAAACGAGGCAATAAGGCCTTCAAGTTATGGTCCAATCAAATGTTTGAAAATTAGTTTTTTTTCATAATACTAAAAAATATTTATTTTTCAAAGTTAAACATTATAATTTGCATTTTTCAATACTAAACTAATAGTGATCAACACACAAATGGATTGTTAGATCCCTTCCTTGGTAAGGAGTAATAACAATTAATTAATTAAAAAGCACGTAAAAACTTAATACTTACATTAAACTTACAATATAAAAAAATTCTTAAGCATGGATATTCACCTCCACTTTACCATGGATTATTAACTTGTAAATATGTTTTGTTACAATACTACATTCTCAAAAACCATAACTCTTTTGACAATGAAGAAATAAAATGTAAAATATCTTAGACCTTACATGTATCATGGATTACACAAAATGACAATTCTTGATCATACGGATGGAGGGGCGAGATAGAGGGAAAAGGAGAGAGAGAGGAGGGCAGGGAGAGAGATAAGGAGAGAGGGAGGGGGATAATGAAAAAGCTAGAGATAGAGAGAGAGAGATGAGGAGAATAAAGTGAGAGAGAGGGAGAGAGAGGAATGAGGAGAGAGAGAAGTAGAGAGGGAGGGAGAGAGAGAGAGATGGAGTTGGAGGGGGAGAGAAAGGGAGAGAAGAACAAAGACATAGAGAGATCAAGGTAGATAGAGAGGGAGTGAGAAGGGAGAGATGGAGAGAGAGTAAGGGAGAGAGGACATGAGGGAAGACAGAGAGAAGGAGAGGAAAGAAAGAGCGAGAGAAGGGGAAGAGAGAGAGGGAGACATGGAGATAGAGGGGGGAGATGTAATACCCCTTCCTGACCCCTGTATTGTAAATTTATGTATGCGGATATTATGGTTGGGGTTTTGACTGGAAGTATTTGCATGGTTAGGCTGGTGGGCTAAGTTATGACATACTTAGGCCACAACACATATGTAAATAAGGTACAATAACATTTATGTTGGTGAGTCAGATACTTTGGACTATTAGGTTATTGGTTTGGTGTTTATGTTATGAGGCCTATGCACCCATGTAGCCATATTAAAATAAATTGTGGGGTTGACATGCCTAGATTTATATGCCTTAAATGACTAAGTGGTTGAATAACCAAATTGTAACTTCTTTTGTATTAGTATTATAATAAAAATAAAATAAGGTTACCTACAAAGCCCACTGAATGGAAAGAGTATAAAGGGAAAAAGTTTGATTTCAGTGAAAAGCGCACTTCAAGGCCTATGTGGATTTAGTGAATTCCATTTGGACAATGAATTCCATGAATTTAAAAAGGAAGTGTCAGTTCATATTATTATTATGCATTCAAGGGTCATTCATTTAAGAAGGATGATTATGGTGATTATTCTCAAGAATTATTCATTGACAGACTCAGGGAACTAGGTTTGGTAACTAAGGAGACAATGATACCCAGGTTAGACTCTAGAACTAACTATGGTGTTTTTAGAGCTTAGTGCTCTATTTTCTATAAAACCTGGTGGTTTAAAGAGTTGGGTGACTTTGAGGGCTTGATGACCCCGTTTCTGGTTCGGTGCCATGGAGTTTTGGTGGGGAACTCAATTTGGAGATTGTCAGAGAGTCTTGGTTGGGACTCTGGCACAAGGTTCCTAGAGTTGCAGTTGGAGGCTTTTCTTGCCAATTGTAAGTCACCCTAGATAGTAGGCACCGCAGAGGGTTTTTGGGCTATGCTACTTAGTTGTCAGTCATGAGGACATGAGTCTGTGGTTGGAGATAGAGGTTGCTAGGGTTGGTTTCATGGCCTAGGTTTTTGTTGTTTGTTGTTCAACTATTGCCTGGAGTTGTTGGCTTAGCTCGGGGATGACCTATGGCTGATATTATGAGCCACATGGTCTACAACTGGGAGGAATGTGGAGTTCCTGCAACCAATCGAACCATTTATACAGATAACTTTTCATTGTTCCATGCTACGGTTCATGTGTATTTCTATATGTAGCTAGATGTCCTGATAATAACCCTAGTATAGTTAAATGTTTATATATATGGGTTGTCTTTAATTACTAATTTTTATGTTAAAACCTTATCCTAGGGATTCTAGTTAATATGTTGTTGAGGAATATTTACTTTTGTTGTGATGTTAAAGAACACTTATTTTCATTGTGTTCTTATCTATATTTAATATGTGATGAGTATTGCATATAGGGAATGAGGTGCGACATTTTATAATAATTATAATCGTTAGGCACATGTTAGGCACATGTTAAATTAGGGAAAAAATTAATCCATACACTTCCGCATATAATCTAATGAGATTTATGTAGTATTGTTGAGTGGTGTTGCCCGACTAGGGGGCGTGGACATTATAGATTGGTATTAGATCCAGTTTTTAACACATGGTATGAGTTGGGCCACAAACTATAGGTTGTCCACCAAGTGTTTAACGAAACTGTCAATGGTGGAATTTCTATAAATTTGAGAATAGATACCCAAGGAAGATATATGGCAAGAGAAAAAGGAAGTAACTTATCAGATTTGATGGGTTTTGAAACTTGACTATACTAAATTCAAGTTAGAATCGAAGAATCACAGGTTTCCTATCAAGTATTTAATAAAAATTCTAATAATAAGAATGATAAAAATTCACCCTATAATCAAATTATTGGTGCCAAGGAAATGGTTGTTAATTGATTTAATTGCAAGGTCAGCGTAAAAAAATTGATTAACTATAACCTTGAAGGACTAAAATCCACGCATTTTGAGGGAAAAAGGGAGATTAATTTTGTTTGAAATATTGAATTTTCATTTACTATGTATGTTTATTTTATATATGAAACCTCCTACAAATGTAAAATGTTTGACAAAATTGGGGCAGGGTTCCAAGAGTGGAACCCATACCTGCCTTGTCGAGCTTGGATACAATGGGGGTATTATTTGTTTAAATATTTTAAAACAAATGTTTATAATAAAGGATATGGTCCATAGAGTAATGTTTCATACCCCTTTGTAGAATGCATCCTAAACCATCAATGTAATCATGAGTTACAAGGTGATATGTTGAAAAGGTTTGTGTTTAAAAGGATTATATTGAAACGTGTTATAGTTGGTGTTCAGAATGTATGTTTGGTGTAATACAACTTCGACATTACAAGGTAAACACTCGATGAACAATCTTTTATGTGGTATTTCATGCATATATGTTATGTTATGTTATCTATATCTATATATATCTATATATATATTCTCGAATGGATATCAATTTTTTATGTTAAATTATGCATATGAAAAGTGTTTCACATGTGGTTTGTATACCTATGCATTGGTTGGAGCACCAAGGGTGCCTTGGAGATGAGCCGACGAGGTTGATCTGTGATGCCTTGGAGCCACAAACCCTTAATCTCATCAGGTCGTGAGTATCCCATTAACATACCAAGAAGTTGTGACCCAATGGTGCCTGATAGTCATTAGATGACGTGGATTCGGACCATTGGATCCCGTTAGATAGCAACCTTGCTTTAACATTCGAAGTAGTTGGATCTACAATGGAATTAGGGCCTCCCAATCAGATCAATCATGAGGTCACCAATCTGGGGGGCCCCACGATGCTCATTAACAATTTGATATATAAGAAAAAAATGTTGAATCATTATTGAATTTTCGGTATGCATCCGGCCTATAATATATCATATTTAGGCCAATAAGGAATTCCTATGAATGAACATAGTCGTCTACACTTTCATTCTCTGACTGGCATCTGGCATGGTTTCCTACTCGATATCTGGTTGATCATCAACCTTTTCAGTTTAAACGTGACATTTGTAAACCATATGAACCTGACATCTGTCCAATTCAGTTCTGACATTTCACTCTTCCTGTTATGCTTGTGTTATGCTTGCTAGGGTCGATCCCTGCACCTTTCAAGCAGATCCCTGCACGTCTCCCTGTTTGGTCAATTTAGTATTCCTAAATTGATATCATTAATTGTCAACCCGGGGCTCGTAAGCTGATGAAGTGAAGGTGTACTATATGTACTTAAGCAACCTCTTAGAGCTTTTTGTCGTTTGGGGGGTTTTGTTTGTGATTAATTTATCTTCCTACGATGGAGTGATGTATTTATAAACAAATGAGTGATGGTGTGTGTGGAGTGAATTCTAGATGAGTGAGGGTGTGTGATTAGTGGTTTCTAACTACTTGCTGAAAAGGAAAATACTTGAAGGAAATAAATGAATTAAAATGAACTGAAAGAAAAGAACCACTTTCTAATGGTATTAGACACCATTCATGCTGCTGCAAATAAAAATTAAGAAAATCACTTAAAAGACCAATGATAATGTTTATCTCTTCCTAACTCTCTGCCTCTAACACATAGTACTGTGTACGACACGATTAAGAAGTAGCTAAAGGTAAGTCTAATAATTGATAAAAATGAGAAAATCTACTTTAAAGATTAGTGATAATATTTTTCTCTTTCTAACTCTCTGCCTATATCACATAGTACTGTGTAAAGCACGATTAGAGAGTAGCTAAGGATTAGTCTAGAAAGCACCCAAAGCCAGCTGCAAGTGATTAGTATTCTGATCTCTAAAAGATAAGCAATTTATAGTAAGGGATCATTCAAATGTTAGCAGATAGTTTTGAGAAATAAAACTAAAAACTAGTTATGGAAATAAAGTAAAAGACAGCAACTTTGAATCTGTCAACTGAAACTACCACTAGATACAAAGCAAACACATAAACACACAAATAATCCCGGGTCAAAAACCTGCAAAAGAGAAATGCTGATCAGCTTAAAGAAAGGATTCAAAATGAATTAAAATGAAGTGAATTATGCTATACATACGTCAAGAAAAGGAAATGC
>APFE031538733.1:17886-29220 GCA_000404065.3 Pinus taeda | reverse complement strand
ACTTAATTTCACTTCCCCGGCAACGGCGCCAAAATGTTTGGTCAATTTAGTATTCCTAAATTGATATCATTAATTGTAAACCCGGGGCTCGTAAGCTGATGAAGTGAAGGTGTACTATATGTACTTAAGCAACCTCTTAGAGCTTTTTGTCGTTTGGGGGGGTGTTGTTTGTGATTAATTTATCTTCCTAAGATGGAGTGATGTATTTATAAACAAATGAGTGATGGTGTGTGTGGAGTGAATTCTAGATGAGTGAGGGTGTGTGATTAGTGGTTCTAACTACTTGCTGAAAAGGAAAACTTGAAGGAAATAAATGAATTAAAATGAACTGAAAGCAAAGAACCACTTTCTAATGGTATTAGACACCATTCATGCTGCTGCAAATAAAAAGGTAAGAAAATCACTTAAAAGACCAATGATAATGTTTATCTTTTCCTAACTCTCTGCCTCTAACACATAGTACTGTGTAAGACACGATTAAGAAGTAGCTAAAGGTAAGTCTAAGAAATGATAAAAATGAGAAAAATCTACTTTAAAGACTAGTGATAATATTTGGCTCTTTCTAACTCTCTGCCTCTATCACATGGTACTGTGTAAAGCACGATTAGAAAGTAGCTAAGGATTAGTCTAGAAAGCACCCAAAGCCAGCTACAAGTGATTAGTATTCTGATCTCTAAAAGATAAACAATTTATAGTAAAGAGACCATTCATATGTTAGCAGACAGATTTGAGAAATAAAACTAAAAATTAGCTATGGAAATAGAGTAAAAGGCAGCAACTTTGAATCTGTCAACTGAAATTACCACTAGATATAAAGCAAACACATAAACACACAAGTAATCCCGGGTCAAAAACCTGCAAAAGAACAATGCTGATCAGCTTAAAAGAAAGGATTCAAAATGAATTAAAATGAAGTGAATTATGCTGTACATAGGTCAAGAAAAGGAAATGCTGAACATAAAAATACTATACAAGGTTAATATGAAAAGGGGCCCTCCATTCACATAACCCAAAGAAGACTCAAAGTGTTGAAAGCTTCAAAACAACACTGCTTCTATTACTCCATGTGCAGAAATTCACAGTCAAGAGTGCTAGAACAGCACTATTAAAACAGAGTCTTGGAAATGCACGAAAATTATAACAAGTTCGTAAAAATACAACAATTAAAAGTTAACATAAGCGTACGCAGACGCAAGTATTTATAGGCATCTGAAGGATAGCCTATGCGTGCTGCTAAAACTGAAAATAAACAAACTGTCATGCATAATAAAAGCTGCAATAACACGTCATGAGCTTGCGTGGGTGAGCTGGAGGTCCTGGTCGTCATGGGCATTGAATCCAGAGTTGGATTATGTCCCCCACATCCTGCGTAACACGGGCAAGTCACCGTTTGAGCTGACGTGACCCAATAGCTTACGCATCACCGTTAAGCTGCCTTCGTTGACCGGATCTTGCCCCTGTTTGACCGGAGGTACAGATGACGTGGATGATTGAAAAAATGGCACAGGAACCTCAAGCACCTTGATACCTAAGTACCCATGTGGCTCATTTGGCAAAATGACACATGGAACCTTGAGAACAACAAAAAGGCTGCGGAATCTCCAGATGGCTGCGGAATCATCAGATGGCTGCGGAATTCAGGCAGAGAGCTGCGGAATGCCTGTAAATATGTCAAAAATCTAAAAAAACAGTCCACACTTAGCAAAGCTCACTTGATCATGCTTAATGACATCTAATGTAATGATCTGGGTGGTTTTACATGGAGAATGAGGTGAAAGAGAGAGATAAGTGATGAAAAACAGTAGGTAATAGTAGATGATGAGGTGTAGGTTAGAGGCTCTATACCTAATGATGGTTAACCATTTTTTATTTTCATAATGAGAAAAATATTTGTTACAATGTCATGTTGGACCATGGTTGACTATGGTTGTCACAGTGTGATGCTGGACTATTAGACAACATTAGACAAAATGGGACCATGGTTTATTTTCATATTGAGAGAATATTTGTCACAATGCGACGCTGGTACATGGTTGAAAATGGTTAATGATGGTTGAAAATATTTATGACAATGCAACATTCGACCTTGGCTAACCATGACTGAGCATGGTTAACCATGGTTGATTTTCATATTGAGACAATCTTTGTCACAATGAGACATTGGACCATGGTTGACGATGGATATCCATGGTTATTAACCATGGTAGATTTTCATATTGAGACAATCTTTGTCACAATGAGACGTTGGACCATGGTTAACTATGGCTGACCATGGTTGATCATGATTGATGATGGTTGACCATGGTTGATGACGGTTGACCATGGTCGGTGTTCATATTGAAAAAAATTTCTTCACAATGTGACATTGGACCATGATTGAACATGATTGATTTTTATATTGAGATAATCTTTATCATAATGTGGCGTTAGACCATGGTTGATCATCGTTGATTTCCATATTTAGAGAACCTTTGTCACAATGCAACATTGGACCATGGTTGACCATAGCTGACCATGGTTGTCGAAATGTAGTGTCCGACCACAAGGAAATCTTTGTCACATTCTGACCATGCTTATTAACCATGGTTGACCAATATTGACCATACTTGATCATCATTGATTTTCATATGGATAAAATCCCTCTTACAATACGATGTTGGACCTTGGTTGAGCATGGTTGATATTCATATTGAGAAAATCTTCATTATAATGTTGCGTTGAACCATTCTAGACAATAATTAACCATGGTTGACCATGTTTGACCAATGTGGACCATGATTCACCATGGTTGATCATGACTGACCTTGGTTGGCCATGGTTGACCATGATTGCTTTCCATATTGAAAAAATCTATGTCACAAACCCATATTAGCATCATTATAAACTTAAGGAATTAATAAACCCAATGCACCATAAATCCAAGGGATTTATATTAAACCCTAGGAATAATATTATAAACCCTATCAATAATATTATACCCTACGAATATGAACCCTTACATTAATAAACCAAAGGGATTGATATTATAAACCCAAGACACTAAGAAACCCAAGGATCAATACTAAAAACCCAAGAGAATAATATTAAACTCGAGGGATTAATTTAGTAAACCCAAGATTAATGAACCCTAAGATAAATATTATAAACCCTAAAATAAACATGGTTGACCACAGTTGACTACAATTCATTTTCATATTGAGATAATCTTTATCACAATACGATGTTGGATTATGGTTGACCATGGTTGAACATGATTGATTTTCATATTGAGAGAATATTTCTCACAATGCGAAATTGGACCCTGGTTGACCATGGTTGATCATGATTGTTGATGGTTGATCATGGTTGATTCTCATATTGATACAAACTTTTTCACAGTGCGATGTAGGACGAAGTTTGACCATGGTTGTCACAATGTGATGTTGGACCATGAGACAATCTTTGACACAATGTGACCATGGTTGACCATGGTTGGTTTTCATATTGAGACAAATTTGTCACAATACGATGTTGGACCATGGTTGACATTGGTTGTTGATGGTTAACCATGATTGATCATGGTTGACCATGGCTGCCCATGATTGACCATGATAGACCATGGTTGACCATGATTGATTTTAACATTGAGACTATCTTTGTCACAATGTGATGTTGGACTATGGATGACCATGGTTGACCATGATTATGAGCCCAATGGATTTATATTAAACCCTAAAATTAATATTATCAACCCTAGGATTAATATTATAAACCCTATGAATAATATGATACCCTAAGAATATGGACCCTTAGATTAAAACACCATACTATAAACCAAGGGTCCAATAAATAATAATAATAAAATAATTTATCAAATCTTTATAAATAAATATTAATAATTAATAATAGTGAAATTTTATGAATTAAAAGTGTATTTTTGTTTTGGTAAGTCGATTAGTGTCTATAAATGTCATATTATGTCTTATTACCGGCTATTAGGAAATATCTACAATCCAACAGGAATTCATTAAAGAAAATTTCGATTTGTTTGGTGTAGGTCCAATTCTTATTTTTATAATAATTTGATACCATCATCTATAACATCCATGAATTACGAGCTTTGGAATATATTATTTGATTTATTAATTATATTAATTTTAATTTCCTTAATTATTATTTTTAAATGAATATATCAAAAAAATTATTAATATTCTTTTTAAATTAAATAATTAAACCTTAGTATCTTTATTTTTAATTTCGTTATTTAATTTCTAAATTTTTTTTAGTGACGTATTTTATTTTTTAAGTTTTAATATTTTTAAATTACCAAAATACAATGAACCTGAGAAGATTTCCATAAAATTAATTTCATTTATATTTGAAAGTTTTTCTATTATAGTGTATTTGTTCGTTTAATTTCATTATCTTTTTTAGACTATATAAGAAGGAAATTATATTAATTTTCTACTAATATTTATTATAATTTTTAAATTTTTAATATTATGTATTATTTTTACAGTTTCATTAAAAATTTATTTTTATAATTTTTTTAAAAAATATTGTCAAAGGCAATTTTTTTTTTAAATATAACTTAGAGATTTAATTTTCAATTTTATTCTACTTTTGTTATTAATTTAATTAAAAATTCAAATTTATTATTATCCTAATTATACTATTTGATTTTTTTTGAGAAAAAATTAAATTTTTATTTTTATATTTTTCCTCGGTATTTATATAAATTAGTCTCCACATTAAAATATAGTAACCAGGGTCACGTCGAGTGTTTCTTTGAGTTATTCTTATCTAAGTCTCCACGTTATAATGAAAACGTCATCCGAAAATGACACGTATCTTATTTGTTGTAATGACACGTATCTTGTTTGTTGTCGACCATCCTTGCAGCCATTGAAATGGCATTCCGTCCTCTGGTGTGCTCCTTTAATAAGATGGATTCGAAGGCCTCGAAAGCCGACAGAGTCAATAAATTGATTTCACAAAGCAAAAGATTCCCGAATTTCAGTTAAAAAGGCTTGGCAAGGGACGTCGATAAGGTCAAAATAACCTAGTTTTCGCAGTTTGGTACTACATTTATCTTTTCTTCGTACTGTGTTGTTGTCATTTATCAACTTTTCTTGATGAACTTTTAGTTAATTCTTGTAATTTCAAGAAAATTTAAATAGTGGGATTTAGTTGAAGTTCTTAATTTATGTAGTGTGTCAAAGTATGGAAACTAAAGTTTGATTAAATTTTTCTCCCAAAACTAATTTAAAAGGAGGCCAGACAGTAGACGACGCTTCAAGTATTTCCCTATGCCACAGAGAAAGATGGCAATGCCATGCTCAAATCCGACCGAATTTAGAACAAGTCTCCCACATTTTACTCTAACATCTTTGAAGAATTTGTCATTTATGTTTAACATGTATAAAGACATTCCTACTCACATATTAAAACTAATAACATGAACCATTGGAGATTGAAAAAAGATATGATTAATTATTTCTTCTAAAACAGAGAATGCGATGGTATGTAATTCTAAATATAAATATGCGTGAGGTTGGATCTCATATGATTGGATACCAGAATCTTGGAATGGACCATTTCCATTAAATGCAATACTGCGAAAAATTCCGTTTTGTGACTCTGAAATTCACTTCCACTTTATGCCCATTCTTTAAATTATTACCAGTAACACTAGCGATAAACTAAATTCATATATATATCTCGAACCCCACAAACAAGGCATTGCCTTATGGTGGGTATAATGAAAGAAAGTTCTTGGTGGCAGGATAACTAAAGTTGTTGGTAGTTGATCATGATTCAAATTATAGTGAAATGCTCAAGGAATAAAATACAACCCACACATTTAAATATAAAAAATATTCAAATGTTGTGTGTGATTCAACTTAACTTAGACCTTAGTTGTACCATTTCTAGTTTTTGAAACATTGCCACGTACTTTGTTTACTGTGCATTTTTATTTCGGGGGCAACGGTATTCAACCAGTGTTTAAAAGATCTCGGTTGATTATCGATTCTCCCTAGGACTTACGGTGTAAGAACATACGGTCTGTGCGACGGGCAGGGCGACTCCACCATGCGAAGGATGTGTGAAATGTGAAACGAAATGGACCTTGGGTGAGTTTATAAGGTGTTGGGAGAGTTGAGGGGGCGGTCCCATGAGTTGGATGGGCCGACCCTCCTCCTAGGCGAGACAACACATTGTAAACGAGTCGGCTTGGGCATTGGGTGTGGGTCGGCCAGATGACATAACCCACCACCTGCTCGTATATATTGAAGGGAGTTTGGAGGAAAACGATCATCATTCAATCAACACGAGTTCGAACAAGAAGTTTTGCAGTGTGTGGATGAGCCCGCACGACAGGTGGAACTCAGGTGGAAAATCGTGTAGAAAATTCGTTCAGAAAAGTCGGGTGAAAGAGTCAGGTGAGAAACTCCGGCAAAAAACTCGTTCAAAAAACTCGGGTGAGGTCGTTCTCGGGTGAAGTCGTTCAGGGAGAACTCAGGCAAGGTCGTTAGGCAGAAAACTCGGGTGAGGTCGTCGGGCGACCCGAGTGAGGTCGTTCGGGCGAGCCGGGTCAGGTCGTCGGGCAACCCGGGTGAAGTCGTTCGGGCGAACAGCGTGAGGCCATCGGGTGACCCGGGTGAAGTCGTGTGGCAACTCGGGTGAAGTTGCTCGGGTGAAAGAGTTTGGGTGAACGGGTGGACATGCAGATGGGCGGTCGGGCGAGGGCGCATCGTGCACGCCGAAACGAAGAATCGCGCAGATAGGCGACTTGGGTAGGGCCCGCCGTGCACGACGAAATGGTGGAAATGGTGAAGTGTTGGGGTCGTGAACGAAGATGTGACTCGTGCGGAGGCGCCCGTGTGTGCCGACTTGGTTACGATGAGGCGCGCCCGTGTTGGGCAAACGACACGATCGTGCGACAAGGTGAACAAAGGGTTGGTGAGTCGTGCAGCGACAGTGCGGAGGCGCCGACGAGCTGGGCAACCGAGTTTGCCGAAGTTGAAAATTGGCTAAGTGTAAATTTGGGGTTTCCCAAGATTTAACTTGTACTTGTAAAAGAAGATTATATATATTGATTTGGGCAGACTCATATTGTTGGGAGTTGCCACTCCCTTTATACTATTGTGCATTTCTCTTGTATAATGTTATTTATGTGAATGTTATGGGCTTTCACTTGTATAAAGGATAAAAAAAATAATACTTGGTAATGAAAAATAAACTAAGTATGAATGTTAGGCGTAGTATACAATAGTAAGTATTGGTGAAAAGAAAACGGTTGGTAGTGCCGCACCTCGCTATAAGCGGTTGAAAGGCAACTGCAGGTGTAGGGGCATAACAGGTGGTATCAGAGCTGGTCCAAGTTTTGCAGAAAGCATGGTGAACTGAATCAAGGAGCTGATTCTACGAAGACCGAAGACTTGGAAGGAAGTTCAAGCTTTGCAGGTAATAGGTGGAATATCAGGGTGATTCAGGTGAATGGTGAAACAGGTTTAGTAGAGGTGAAGCTTAGTGCTTGGACCAAGCTGAACGACAAGATATGGCAGGTTTGGAAGAATGAGAAGGGAAGCTCTTGCGTACCTTATACAAGTTGAAGCAGATGAAAGAAGAGAATCCCCGGATTCGAAAGGAACTTGAAGTCTTTGAAAAGAATGTTGAAGACGAACTTTTTAAACTTGGCTGGAGAATGGAGCAAGATGAAGTTGCAAATTGTGCTAACAAGGAAGAGGAAGTCGTGATGATTGAGGATGTTGCAGATGTGATAACGATGGAGGATGAACTTGAGATTGGTCAAGTTGGACCAAGATCGTGCAGTTTGCCAACATGGATGGATGGGGATACTCATATGGAGGAGCCTCATGATGGTGATGTAAGTACTATTGATACTTGTGTTTCACTTGAGCAGTTGGTAGATGGACCGTATGCAGGAAAGGGAAAAATCAAGTTGTCGATGCTAGGGAGGATCTTACCATGGATGTCTATGATGAGACCTTGTATGGAGAAGTAGGGATTGTTGACTGTTGCAGGACTTGTTGGGGTTGTTTGTGACCTTATGATAGAAGGTACAAGGGCTCGTGACAAGAGGGGAACATGATGATCATTGTAGATGAATGGGTCATGCTTTAGCCACATGGGGAATTGGCTAAGTGCCCGGCATGACTCATGGATAGATTGAAGGGCACACACTTGAGGTACGATGATACTTGGGTGGACTTCTGATGGCCGAGACCAAGAGCAAGTCTTGGTGGAACCTTTAGTGGGGGAGCTATGATGTAAGGGACTCGTGATGATGATGATATGGTTGGGTGACTAAGTTCACTAGATCGAATATTGCAGCTTGGATAGGGATGACTAATTATTTTGATGAGTTTACTTGGTTGGACTACATGGGAAACTTAGTCATGGACATCAGGTTTGAGACATGGAGCATGGCAGTCTTATGCAGGGACATTATGCAGGAGCACTTGTAGAGGTGTCACTTATGGACATCCAATGAGGAGTGCCAAGGTAGGGATGTTGTGCAGGTGGATTTGCTCGTGTGACATGGAGATGTTTTGGTTATGAGCCGATGGAGAGGTTGTGCACTTATGTACAACAAGGCCATGGACTTGGATGGAGTTGTGAACAGACTATGGAGCATTCCTTCTACATGGAGAGCTGAGGCATCTTGCAGAGACCTTTAGGTCGAGACTTGTATGCTTGCTGAGATGCTGGTTGGAGATGACTCATGGAGCTTATGATGACATGAGGTTGTGACTTTTAGGGACTTCATATATGGTGGACTTGGAGGATCCGATGCATTGAGGAGCTGAGGTCAGAGACTTTGATGCAGGATGAGGTGCATACTTTCGAGTACATGTATGGGAATGGCTTGAAAGAGTGACTTGATGTGGAGGATCGATATGAGACACTTTGGAGTGATGGAGTTACAATGATGATGATGCCTAGGTGGCAACACTTGGGCATGGGTTGAGCCGAGACTTAACCACTTTTAACACATGGGAGAAAATTGATCTATGATCATGGGCAGCACATGGATAGATGAGACAAGTGTGTACTTGTTTCTATGGCAGACTTGAGGAATGGCACATTGCAAATATGATGGAGGTTGCTTCATGGACATGGATGTGTCACATCGAGAGTTGGAGTTTGAGGAGATGGATGTTTTGCAGATGGATTATGATGTTGGGGTAGATGTGCCTGATTTCATGCAGCACATTAGTATCAAACATCATGGACAACATGTTGCAGATGAGATGAGGGCTACTTCATGGACCTGAGCATGGCTTACACTTATATGGAGATGGATTCTTGATCAAGTTGATAATGTGATAGGATTTTCAGAGAAACAACTGATGGTGGCATGAGGATGTGCATTCTCTTGGTTTGAGCATGACAGTAGGATTAGCTACCCAACTAGTTCATACATGGGGGTCGATAGTGTACAAGAAATGTGTGAGCATTTGTTGGAGTATCATGGTAGTACTTCACATGATGATGATACATGATGAGGTCAACACGATATGTCGCGGGAAGCATGTAGCTTGAGATGGAGGGGCCAGCCTTCCGCAATGGAGAGCAGCATGTGGAGATTGCGATGAGATGGTTCATGATCATGGATTGATAGGATTTTCGATATATGACATACTGATGGGGTGTATGACTTGTTATGGTGATCTTGGTGACAGATGGTTTCCGAGATGAGATATTGTCGAGGACGACAATGACTTCAAGTGGGGGAGGATGTAAGGACCTGCGGTCCATGCAACGGGCAATGCGACTCCACCGTGCGAATGATGTGCGAAATGTGAAATGAAATGAACCTTGGGCGAGTTTATAAGGTGTTGGGAGAGTTGAGGGGGCAGTCCCATGAGTTGGGCGGGCCGACCCTCCTCCTGGGCGAGACAACACATTGTAAACGAATCGGCTTGGGAATTGGGTGCAGGACGAGCGGGTGACATAACCCGCCACCTGCCCATATATATTGGAGGGCGTTTGGAGGCAAACGATCATCATTGGATCAACACGAGTTTGAACAAGGAGTTCTGCAGTGCGTGGATGAGCCCACACGACGGGCGGAACTCGGGTGGAAAACTCGTGCAAAAACGTTGTTTAGAAAAGTCGGGTGAAAAAGTCAGGTGAGAAACTCGGGCGAAAAACTCGTGCAGAAAACTCGAGCAATGGTGAACTCGGGCAAGGGTGAACTTGGGCGAGGTCGTTCTTGGGCGAAGTCGCTAAGGCAGAACTCGGGCAAGGTCGTCGGGCAGAAAACTTGGGTGAGGTCGTCGGGCAGAAAACTCGGGTGAGGTCATTCAAGCGAATCGAGCAAGGCCGTTGGGCGACCTGGGTGAGGTTTGTTGCGGAGGTAAATCCCCTCTGCGGACAGAGGTGGATCCCACTAGCCCCACAGGGGTCTAGCAACAATCAATCACGCTACATGCAAGTTCCTAGCTATATAATTTAGAAGTCGATCTAGGAGACCAACCTGGGATCCAACGCTTGTTTGTTGTGGGGGGAAGTGTCGCTCCTATCCTCTATCTCCGGCCGGTCGCTATCCGCACATAGATACCTGCACAAGTGAAGAATAGCCCACAACAAGCATAAAATCCAGAAAACATACAGCTATGTACCAGTCAAGCAAGATACAATTCACATATCACCGACGTAACACATGAATGAAACCATAATGACAGTCGCTTTGCATTAAATAGAAATGAGAGAAGAAATTACAACCACTTAAGGCTTGACACTGTAAAACTCCTCTAGCTGGGTGGGTAGTCAGTCCGACACGTCTTGCAAAATCACTTTCTCTCTCAACAATCCGACAGCATAACCTTACTTTCAACTTTTAGCTCAAAAAGTATCTTTCTCACACTAGCTTGTTTGCTCTTTTTCTTTAGCCTCCAAAAAACTTAGCCTGTTCATTATGGGGAGACAAGCTTTTATAGATAAAGGGAGAGGAGATATACATTGTATGTGGACACATTCTGAGTTTTGGTAATGTCTCATAATAGCCATTGCCTTGGATAGAAAAGCCGAAACTCGGCTGCTTTTATGGGCTTTTTCCTTCAGGGAACTGAGTGAGCCACAAGGGGAAAAAGCATTCTAGCATGCGCTGGCCAAAAATCATGCCCAAATTGTGTGGCGCAGGCCGTGCTCTGGGACAGAGCGCTTATGGGCATGCCCTCTTTGTAAGGACTGAGCCATTGGCGCAGGGTAATATACTGTGGACCCGTGCTAATGGGAAAAAGGCATTTTCCAAGGTTAATCTTCAGAGGGTGTCTTCAGGGTTATTGAACTTCATACTCAGGAGGCTTCAATGCAAGTGTTTTC
>APFE031538733.1:0-12873 GCA_000404065.3 Pinus taeda | reverse complement strand
TAGTATTCTTTTTAAATTATATATTCTTTTTGTCCTCGTTATTTGTATTGTTATTACCATGTCAAATTATTACAATGTTTTTATAGTTTTCTTAAATTAACATAAATTCATTTTAATTCTAAATCTACCAAACATAGAGAGGTATCAAATCTATTAAGATGTAAAAAAAATTCAATCCAAAACTTAAGGAAAATTTGTAGGTCAAAAGATATGCTTCCTCTTGACTCTTGGTATATAGGAATTGTTATCATAAGAGTTAGTCAAACAGACAACTACAATTCAGAATGGGGAGGACAAATTATAATGGAAATATTGCAACGCTGGCAACATAACAGAGGCTTGCATGTTCCTATTAACCAACAAGTGTAGTAAATGGCATAGACTGTGAACCCTTAATCAATTTCCCAAAATCACATTGTTCCTTTGGTTACTTATATGGAACAAAAATTTCACCTGGGATAAACTTCACAAGACAACCTTCCACAACCCTCAATCTGCTAGCTCTATCTCTACAATGTAGAGGATGCTACACACCTCTTCATTAATTGCAAATTTCCCTCCACCCCATGGCATCAACTAACTATAGTCTTCAGAGAATCATCATTCCAAAAATTCCATCATCATAGGTCCTAGTAGCTACTCCTTGGCTTCATTCTCCAGGAAATAAGGTGTGGATCTTCGGACAACTCTACTCCTTAGTAAAATCTATGTGTTACATATCATTTTCTCACACCATAAAATGGCATGAAAACCAAATCAATCAAGATGTAATGACATTTTGCATTCATCCTCTACAAAACTGAGAACACTCTCTCTCAAAAATGTCCAAGAATTCTTGGTTAAACAACTAAAAAACCTCATTTTTCGACCCATCACACTTTTCTTTTGAGTAGCTTGCACTATTGCAAGTTATACTGATGCAGGAGCATCTAGCTCACCATGACCAGGTGAAGTCTCAGCCAGGTTTGAAGGTTGTTGATCATCTGGATTGTTTTTTTTTATTTTAGTACACGTGGTCATAAGGTAGTTTTTTTTTTAATTTGTTCTTCTTTCAGAGTTGGTGTGTTAAGTCAAAGTTAAACAAACAGTTAGAATTACTACAGTCCAAACAGTAATAAAACAGTAATTAGGAAATAATCTGTCAACTTAGGAGAGAAAAGACAAACTGTCTAAATGAATCTTGTGGTTATCAACCATATCAAGACTGTCTAACTGAAATCTATGACAGTTTCAATTAACTGTAATCAACTGTAACTAGAAATGTATAAGAGCAAGAATGTAACACTATGGGGGGGTTCAGCAAATTCGGATTGAAGAAATAAAAAAATACAGAGACAGATCTCTTCTATTATTGTCCATCTACGTTCATTGTTCATTTACTGTAACTTTATAATTTTCATTCACTAAATTGATAGATGATAAATTGTGGGCGATCACGTGAGTCGTGATCCTACTGTGCTCTTATTCAACAAGCAGATTGTTTCAAGTCTGGTCGAACATCCACACATAGTGTGGTAACCAATAAAAAGGAGAAACAGTTCGAGGACCGAGTAGCAATCAACCAACGTGAGCAAACAGGAAACAACACATGGAAGACAAACCAGAACAAACGTATTTCATCGCACATTTTCCATAATTACTAAAAATTGAACATTGAAGACCAAAATTGTATTGCTTATGTTACCAACCGAAACATATACATCGTGCGTTTCTTTTCTCTAATATAATTAAAATTAAGCACCGTGACAGTAATTAAAATTAAGGGCAAACCCTAGACGAGGGTTTGGGTACAGTGACCCATATCCTTTCCAACCAACAGTCATCATGATCGACTAAAGCATAACTTTCAACAGAGCTATTAATTATAGACAAAACAACGACGAACTGCAACCATTAACCTATAGGACCCAGAAACCTAACAACACAAAAATAGCTTGAAGAGCCAAAGCCTACCGGCAGGTTCACCATCGTGAGCAGTAGAAGACGGAGGAGCCTGCGTACCCAAGTCACATTGTAGACTTGTGCCAGCAAACAACAAACATTAACATGCGTGCATGGCAATAGAACTAGAGAACTAAACTGTCCAAAGATAAGAGGGTTCCCATAGCTTACCTGAATAGGCGGAGCAGAGCTTGAGAAACAGAGTCATTGCCAAACAAATTGACGGAGCTGAGACCAAAGGAATGAGGTTGGTCAGCATCGATTTTATGAGGAGGATGATTTGAATTAGGGAAGGGTTTCATTACCTGTTCGAGACCGCGAAAGACCACCAGAGTATTCCCTTAATCCAATACAACCAGGGTTGCTATTATTTCATGCATAAAACAGAGACCAGAGGCAGCAGAAATACCAAGAAAAAATAACCAAACGTGAATAGGAGAGAAGAACCAGAACCAGAGAGTAGTCTCTTGACGGGTCGAAGTTTACAAATAGTTACAGTCGGATAGCACAACGAACTGAGAACTTACCAGGTGAAACGAAGCCGAATGATCACCACAGAGCCAGAGTAACATAAAAACACCGGAGAAAGCCTTCCATGAGCTCACAAACAGTTCGAGAAAAGTGATACACATTCGTAGCCTTACTAGGAGGCGAACCAAAAGTTACCACACCCATCAGAATAGAGGCTACACAAGAGCAGCTCTCCAAACCCTCACAGAAACCTCTCGACAGGCAAAACAATCCAGAATAACCGAGAAACCAAGTGTTTGGGAAAAGAGCGAGTCGTGGAACCAGGCCCGAGGCAGGCGGGTGGACATTTAATGTAGCATTAACCCATATTATCAACCAACAACAAAATATCAACGATCAACTTGCATGCGAACATAAAAACTCACCAACTAGCCTACAGATGCGTGGAGTTGCGGGCCAGTGTGGCTGGGTTACACCAGAGTCGTATCAAAGCAAATTAAGTTGGTTGAGGATATGGAAGTAGGGCAACGAGGTCGTGGCCGAGGTGGCAGAGGTGCTCATAGATTGGCAGATGAAGAGTTGAGAGAGGAGGTCAGAATTCTTGCTGCCCGTTTGGAGGCAGTAGAGGCAGGTAGACGAAGAGATCTAGAAATGGGCGATGCCAGCGAAGAGGAAGCAGAAGTAGCAGCAAATGGACTAGAGGGTGAATCCGCAGAAGTGAGATTGCTGAAGTCTGTTTTAGTAGCTAGCAGTAAACCTAAACCAGAACTCCCGACGTACGAGAGCAGCCTATCTATCGAAGTCTTGTTAGATTGGATTAGTGAGATGGATAAGTACTTTGAGTGCGAGGAAGTCAGCAAAGACTGCAGAGTCAAATTCGCTGCGACGAAACTGAAGGGACACGCAGGCCTATGGTGGGATAGTTTCTAGAACGAGAGGAAGAGATTGAATAAGGCATCGATTAAAACCTGGTAAGGAATGGTGGCCAAGTTAAAGGGAAAATTTCTGCCAAGGGACTATCAGATTGCATTGCACAGGTAGGTACAGAATCTGAGACAGAAAGGACTGCCGGTAAAAGAGTACACAGAGGAGTTCTATCGAGTGAATTTACAATCTAGATATACAAAGGATACAACAGAAAGAACCGCTAGGTATGTTAATGGGTTGAGGATGGATATTTTAGATGAAATAAGTATTTTATCTCGGAATAATACCGAGGAGGCATATCAGAGTGCAATAAAGGCTGAGGAGAAAATTACCAGAAGGAAGAATGCTCAGAGAGGACGAGGAGCCACCAGAGGGAAAGACCAGTCCTGTGGCAGGGGCCGAACTGCTAGCAGTGGTGAGGAAGCCAGCAGTTCGAAAACTTCTACAACAACAGACAGAGGAGACCGTGCGAGAGGCGACAGATTGTCCCAGCACGGCAGGGGAAATGGCCGAGGTAGGGGGACTGGTTATTAGTGCTATAGGTGTCATAAGTGGGGGCATTTCTCGTTTCAGTGTCTAGAAGCAGATCCAACTGGACAGTGGGGTGCATATGTGGTGCAACCAGAGGAGGCAGCAGCAATCCCTTAAGAGGCGGAGAATGCTCCAGAGACGGGAGAAGCTTTGGTACTGCATAAGGTTCTATTGAAACCAGTCAAGGAGAATACCAAACAGACACAACGAAAAGCTCCGTTCATGATGATTTGTAAATCATGAGGTAAGTGTTGTAAACTAATAATTGACAGCGAAAGTACTGAGAATTTAGTGTCCACAAAAATGGTGGAAAAGCTGGAGTTGAAACGCTCAAAGCATCCCAATCCGTATAGAGTTTCGTGGCTACAAAAGGGCCACCAATTGTTGTTGGATGAATAGAGCAAGGTCGATTTTCAGATAGGCAGATACAAGGACAAAGTTGTCTGTGACATCATGCCAATGGATGTCTGTCACATATTGTTGGGCAGACCTTGGCAATACGATAGGAAAGTGACACACAATGGAGTGACGAACTGTTATAAATTCAAGAAGGATGGAATCAAGCATACACTTGTGCCTATCAAAGAAGAAGAAGGGGCAGCTGAGACAAGTGAAACCAGAGCATTACTGGTGAGTGGAAAACAGTTTTTAAAATAGGTGGAGGACAGTGAGGTAGGTTATGCAGTGGTAAAGAAAGCAAGGATAGTTCTGTTGCATACAGAAATATCAGACTTGCCCATAGAGATTCAGCAAATGTTGGAGGAGTTTGCAGACATAGTTGTAGACGACTTGCTGGACAAGTTACCCCCTAAGCGAAGAATTAGTCATCACATTGAATTCATACCTGGAGCCAATTTACCGAACAAAGCGACATATCGAATGAGCCCCAAGGACAATGAAGAAATCAGAAAACAGGTGCAAGAACTGTTGGACAAGGGTTTGATAAGGGAGAGCTTGAGCCCTTGTGTTGTTCCAATAGTCCTCGCTCCCAAGAAGGGAGGAGAATGGAGGATGTGCACTGACTCAAGGGCAATCAATAAAATCACCATCCGATACAGGTTTTTGTTACCGTGAATGGATGATATGATGGACTCTTTAAGCGGGGCAGCTTATTTCTCTAAAATAGATTTGAAAAGCGGGTACCATCAGATTCGGATATGAGAGGGGGAAGAGTGGAAAACGACCTTTAGGACAAATGAGGGGTTGTACGAATGGCTGGTCATGCCATTTGGGTTGAGCAATGCGCCCAACACATTCATGAGGTTAATGAATGAGACGTTGAAGGAGTATATTGGGAAGTTTGTGATAGTTTACTTGGATGACATCCTTATTTTTAGCAGAACGAAAGAAGAACACCTTCGACATGTGTGTAAGGTGCTGGAGAAATTACAACAGAACAAACCTACTGATAAACTTGAAGAAATGTACTTTTCTGCAGAAGGAATTAATTTATTTGGGGTTTGTGGTAGCGGAGAATGAACTGAAGATGGATCTGGAGAAGGTGGCATTGATAGTAAATTGGCCATCTCCGAAAAATCTATTCGAGGTATGTAGCTTTCACAGATTGGAAAGTTTTTATAGGAAGTTTATCAAGAATTTCAGCGAAATTTGTGCACCCGTGCCAGATACCATCAAAAACGGCATCCAGCCTTTTCGGTGGACAAAAGCAGCAGAGAGAAGTTTCTAGTTGTTGAAGAGGAAGATTACTAAGAGGTCAATCCTGAGGCTACCAAATTTCCAGAAGTTGTTTCAGGTTCACTATGATGCCAGCGGGATAGCAATCAGGGCTGTACTGAGTGAAGAGGACAAGCCTGTGGCATTCTTCAGCGAGAAGCTGAATGAGAGTAGACAGAAATACTCCTCGTATGATAAAGAGTTTTATGTTGTTGTATAAACATTAAAACACTGGAGGCATTATTTATTGTGAAATGAATTCGTGTTGTTCTCGGATAATACTGCACTATATTATATAACGCAGCAGCACAAACTCAACCACAAACATGCCAAATGGGTAGAGTATTTAGAGAGTTTCAATTTCGTACTGAAGCACATTAGCGGGCAAGCGAATAAGGTAGTAGACGCATTGAGTAGGAAGGCTCTACTTCTATAGGAAAGCACTGTGAGGTGTTGGGTTTTGAGCACTTACAGGATTTATACCAGACGGATACAGATTTTAAGGAGGCCTATGAGGCATGCCAGAACCCTTTAGTGAGAGACAACAGTCCTTGGTTGGACTAAAATTTATAGGAAAAATTGTTGTTTAAAGGAGGACAGTTGTGCATACCTGACTACTCGACAAGGGAGAATATTATTCATGAGAAGCATAGTGGAGGTTTGGTCGGACACTTCGGCATGGATAAGACCCTCGAGCAGCTTAGTCACTTTTATTTTTGGTTGAAGATGTGACAAGATGTACAATGTTTTGTGGCCAAATGCAAAGTGTGCTAATTGGCAAAGGGGCAAAGTCAGAACACAGGATTGTATGCACCGTTACATGTTCCAAGCAGACCATGGGATTCAATTAGTTTGGATATCGTCTTAGGTCTACCAAAGACACAGTGAGGATATGACTCAGTAATGGTAGTGGTGGATATGTTCTAAAAACTAGCACATTTTATACCTTGCCAAAAAACCAGTGATGCCATCCATGTGGCCCACTTATTTTTCAATGAGATTGTCAAGTTACATGGATTGCCCAAATCTATCCTTTCGGATAGGGACGTGAAGTTCACAGGACACTTTTGGCGTACCTTATGGAAGAGAATGGACACACAGCTAAGCTACAGTTCTGCATATCACCCACAAACCAACGGGCAGACAGAAGTTGTAAATAGGAGTCTAGGAAACCTGTTACGTAGCTTGGTCGGGGAGAATTCATGGATGTGGGATCGAGTGTTGACACAGGTAGATTTCACTTACAATGACTCGCCTAACCACAACACAGGTTTCAATCCCTTTCAAATCCTGTATGGCATGAATCCTCACGAACTTCGGGACCTTGGATTGCAGGAAAGACGTAGTGCGGACGAAGAAGATTTCGCTAACGCGATGAGAGACTTGCACGAAGAGGTGAAAATAAAATTACAGGACAATAACTTAACGTACAAACAACATGAAAATATAAAGAAGAGGGAAGTGCAGTTTGAAGTGGGGGACGAAGTCCTCGCACACTTACGTAAGGAACGATTCCCTAAAGGTACATATAATAAACTGAAGTATAAAAAGGTAGGGCCTTGCAAAGTCCTTCAGAAGTTTTCAGCTAATGCCTATGAGATACAGTTGACACCCGGAATAGGCATTTCACCTATCTTTAACGTAGCTGACCTGTTCCCATACACGGCTGACCCAAAGGAAAAGGAAGAAGACAAAACCATGTGATCTACATAGAGTACCCAGGAAGACAAAGAATCTTGGAAGAGATAGATGCATTATGTTCAACCTCCCGAGATCAAAAGCATCCTCGAAACTCAGGTGGTTAAACGAACTCAGCGGAAGGACTACATACAGTACCTGGTCAAGTGGAAGAACTGTCCAATTGAGGACAGTTCGTGGCTTGATGCCATGCATATTGCACAGACAGGAACTTCGGTCGAGTAGCTCATGGACCGGAGCCATGATCTCTTTTTTCCCCAGGAGCCTGATGCAGGAGCATCTAGCTCTGTTAGGGTCCTGTTGAGGCCTCGGAAATCGTTGCCACAACATCGGGGATAACCACCCGGTATGGACCTTAGTACAACTCCTTTTCCATTTGGAATGGTGGCTCCGACTGGAGATAACGGGACTAGTTTCCCGATAATGAAATAAAAGGGATGGATGGGTGATGAATAAATTGCTTGAATGATAGGCGGATGACTTATTCTATTGACAAAAGTAGGGAAACTAATACTAATCCCGGGAACAACTTATTCATTCAGAATGTAGCGTTAAATAATCTTTATCTATTTATCAGGCATATAGATGACTCTGCGAAATAAATAAAGGATGTTCAATCATTCAAAGATTGCTTCACATGAATAGTCACAATGAAGCGATGCATACAGATTACTACATTCACTGTTCATATCATCGATACATATATACGCCTGAAAGAAGAGCATACGATAAACAACCAATAGTGGAATGCATGAAGAATGCCATGAAAAACACACATACATATAAGCGATAATAGCAAGAGCGATTTCAATAACAATTCATATAACGAAAAAGAATACAGACGCAGATAATAGTACCATGTGAGGTGTAGATCGATCCGAAATATCAAACGCTATTCAAAATTCCTTCTTCAACACAGAAATTCTTTCAAACAATGACAATAGTGCACATTTGCATAAAAGCCTTCCTCATCAAATTCGGAATAATTGGTCAAGTTTCATAAAAGAATATCCCTGAAGTACAATAGTGCAGCTTCAGGGTTTAAGTCATATACAAAACTTTGACGACCCTTTCTAAATGCATGAAAGGGTCTTTAAATACTACTAAAACTAAAAAGATCTATGAAAACAAATCCTACTAAATTGGTATCAGTAAATCTGGTTTACTTCTCAGGGGCGATCTGGAAGTCGGTGAAATGAGTCATGCCTCAGGTTGCTTGCCCTTAAACCTTAGCTGACTTATCGCGAGCATCGGTTCTACTTCTGGCGGTTTGTTGAGGCGTGAACTGAATTGGGCGGCGAAGGTGGCATCCTGGATGTCAGGTATCATATAACCAACAACATCGGTTAGGCACTTCAAGACGACTCTTTGGCTGTATGGTTTGATTAAAAAGAACCAATATGCATCCCATGTCAGACTGTTGACTCCAACGATCAATCTTGCGCTTTTCTCCAAGTCCGGATAGCATGAATGCTCCAATATATTTGCTGTTGTTAATTGACCTAGAGTACATTGGGAAGTTGTGTTAGATAAATACAATGTATTATTTACTAATTCAATTAAATTTCCACTGATTGTTCTGCATCTGGAAGTTGCTCTTTCTACTTTCATCAGTTGTGATTGCCACTCTGTGAACAATATTTCTTTGTGCGATTCTAGAATTCTTGGTAGATTGGCTGCCCAACCTACATCTGAATCCTGCCATTCTATAAAGTCTGTCAATGTTTCTTCTGCCTGATCCAAGTCGGCCCTTAATTTTTCTACCTTTTCGCTTATAGACGCTGACAATTTGCACAATGGATCTGCTCGTATGAGATGTTGACATAATAGCTTAACCTAATTAATCAATCCTTTATTTAGCTGGAGCGCTTCTGCTTTAAATTCATCTATCTTAGGGAGATTTTTCATTTGCTCAATTTGAGTGGTCAATTGAACGATTTGTTCGTCTTTTTCTTTTATTGCTCCCTCAGTCGATATTCTTAACTGCTCCAGTGCCTCCGCTAGCTCCTTCTGCCTTTGCACCGCACCTTCATCTATCCTCTGTTTTTGCTCTTGTAATTGCTGGACTAGCTGGTTATTGTTCTGCTGCTGTGCTAGCAATTCTTTTTCGGCCTGCTTTGCCCTCTGCTGGACTTCTAATAATCTCGCCTGTAGAGAAGAGATATCCTGATCCTTTGCTTTTAACAAATTTCTCACCTCCGTTGCTTTATCAATAGTCGCCGCCGAATATGCTCCGACGAACTGCGATAGCCTGGTTAAGTCATCGGAGGGGTTGAATTTCTCTTTCCGTACAACATTTCCCTTTACTGCTGATTCAGGGAGTGGGGAAGATTGATCAGTTCTTCTCCTTTTCCTCTGTCGCTTTACGATGGCTTTATGCTTGGGGCTGTAAAATATATCTAGAGGGGGGATTTCTTCAATTTGCAAAACGATCTCCTCCGTCAGATCTTTAGGAATTATCTCTAATCTTTTTGTTTTGGGTATGCCGCTGGTTTCACCTGAAACCAGTTTCGATGTCGCTTCCTGTGTATCGCCTTCCTTTGAACACTCGTCATCTTTTGAGCACTCTAAGTTATTGATGATTGTACTGAATTGATTCCATTGTTGGAGCAAATTCGGATCAACTAATGGATCTTGGTTACCTTTAGAGCTGCTCTCCTCTTGGTTCTTTGTTTGGGTTTCTTTTTGTTGGTGTGCATTTTCCTGAGTTGGCTCCTGCGTTTGGCTATGCGTCTCCTCCTGCTATGTTGATGTAGTAGGAGGTGGTGTATTATGTTGTTGTTCAGAATCGCTTGACCTAGCGGCTGTCGGCATAGTTGCTAACAGGTCTAGAGGCAGAGTTTGCAACCTATGTTCTCTGATTCTGTTAAACTCAACTAGCCCTTCATCGTTATAAACATTTCGGGCAAGTGACTTGACTTGATATAATGATTCGGCTAATATGAACAAGTCTTCGAATTTATCTTCTTTATGCTCGACCTTGGCCAATTTGGCCTGGTCGAGCGCATTATAAGCGACCTTTCTTGGATCGTACTGCCTCCTTGGCAGGGTAGCCAGAGTGAGAAAATTCATTTTTCCGACTTCTTTCTCTGCATGCTTGATGTCATGCAGTGTATACATTCCAATTCTCAGTGGAAAAGAAGGCCAAACATGTTTTTTAGCTATTTTCAGGGTTTGGGTAACCCCTTCAGCGCTGATTTGATAGGCTACCTCCCTGGCAAGTAACTTATCAGGGATGTAGAGTGGTAACACATGTGGTTTAGCCTAGCTGCCAAAAACTCTGATATAAGTGAATTTCTCCTCCCCAAACCAACTCGTGACTGCAGTCAAATCTATAGCTGCTTGCTCGGACAGTTTAGGGGCAGGCTTATTAAAAATTAAATAATGAATTGGTAACATAAGACCGTTGTAGATTTGGTACATGTGGTGCTTATAACTAGTCTTCCAAAATTTTCGATGATATATGTGAATGGGTGTGGGGTCTTGCGACGTCCATCTCCATCCCAGTACAGGAAATTCAGAATTAAAACACAACACATCCATAATATATGCACTATAGTAGAATGGCGGAATAACCCTTTCTGTGACACGATAGTCAGACCTGAAGTCAAGAATAGCTTTGGCTAACTTGTCGGACAATATATCCGCCCAGTCCATGATTTCCCCACTGCATGCTGCCTCAATTAGGGGAACCATTTCTATGGTGATATTGGCAGAGTCATGCATTCCCCATAGCCTACACATCAAAACTCCAGCGTAACAGTAAGGTGAACACAGGGAGTCAACTGAGTACTTACCCGAGGTCTCGTGCTTGTGTTTTGCTGGATTATGTCTCCAGTCTCGAATAGGTTCAGATTCGGTCTCGTTTTCTTCTCGAAACTTCTCCAAAAACGCAGCATTATATTTCTTCTCTTCTCATGGTAGCTGATACATTAGCTGTAGGTCTTCGGCTCGAAACGAACCGAAAACCCTCCCATCCGTAGATTCAAACAGTCTATCAACAATTGGGAGTTCTTGGAGTGCCCACCTTACCACATCTGTGTAAGGAAGAACCTATTCCCAGGCCGCTATTCTGTGTAGGAAGGAATCAGCCAAGTCTTTTAGATTGGCGTCGGACTTGCTGGTATTGTCGCATAAAATCTCCACTTCGGTCACCATTGGCCCTTCGGCCTCAATCAAATTATAGATCCCCTGCCAAGTGGTCCTGGGGAGTCCTAAGCATGTTGTATCTGATATCAGCCCTTTGTTCTTCCCAGTTGGATCAGCGACAGCTAGCCCTACGGCTGGCGGAGCAATAGGCATTGTAGTCTTCTTGGATTTCTTTCCCATTCCACTTTCTTCTGTTTCTATGGAAGAATTTTGCGCAGAGTGAAAGATAAGTGCAACACATGCGACAATATCATGAATTGAACAGAATGAAATATATATATATCTTGGCGCATTCATAGTAATTAATCGACTTAAGGTGGCCTTTAGGATCAAATACGTGGATAGGCTTCAAGCCTGCTTTTCTTATTAAATGGTTGTTACAGCCTGTCAGTCTCATTAATTACAGTTGCTTCGATTAATGGATGAATGATTTATTTGAAGCATGCTTAGGGTGATTTGGCGGTTTGAACGCGGATGAGCGGATTTTCGAAAGGATATGGCCTTAATTACGAATAAATCATATCAAACTGCCTTTATGACTGTTACTTTGAGAACTGTGCTATTTACCTTTTGCGAAATCGGGCATCAGGGAAATGCTAAGTTATTGCATTGGTTTTTCTTGGAATCCCCGATCGCCAATATCCGATATCGCATCGCGTCGGATGAGGAGAAGCTTAGTTGTGCTTTAGATGTTATCGCTGATTGCAGATTGCCGATTGCTGATTTCGCATCGCATTGTAGCAAGGATCATTACTCGTGTTACTTTATGCTTTGCTGATATCCAATAGCGATTTCGCATCGGCGAAAACTAACATGTCCCTTACATTGTGTTTTCTTTGTCATTGCGATATGCGATCGCTTTATCGCAATGATAAAGATAAATCGTTTTATATCGGGGTTTTTTTATTGGTTTTATTAAAAAGCCTTTTTGTGAAATAGAACTTTAAATTGATACCAATTTGAAAAAGAAATTAAAAAGGGACCCATTTCACATTATAGTTTTTGGAATTTTAATGATATGAAATGGGGGGTTGTTGTAGGGCACAACAATTGGCGATTCGCTGGGAGAAGAAGTTATCTCTGAATAGTATAGAAATACTTAAACTTTTTCATAATAGAAATTTTATTCAAAAGAGAAAATTCTAATATAATTAGATATCGTTGCATTCTAAGGAAACAAAACTTTCTTTGCTAATTTCCTCTCTTGTTGAAAATAGATACATTCCAGATTTTCAAATTGGCACCTATTGGTTGATATTGATAAAATAGGAGACTTTTCCAAACCAACTATTAAAATTAACTCGTTTTCCATAGGTAGAGCCTCTGCTGCCAGCAAACGTCCATAGTCTCGGCAAGGATACCTTTTAACCACATCATTGTCTATTGTCCTATTCACTTCAGAGCATGATTAACAAAATGAATTCAAAATCATGTTTTTTTTTTTTTTTTACATTTGTTTTGATTTTCTTTTTCTGTTATTTT
>APFE031538729.1:102929-116991 GCA_000404065.3 Pinus taeda | reverse complement strand
TATGTGAAATCTTGTTCAACTAATGATGTGAATTGAAAATTTGCTTTTACATGTGTCACAAATGTCTCTTTAACACATAGTGCGATAATGAGTCAGTTAATGTGTTAAAGTTTCTGGAAATATGTTGATATTGAATGTACTGAAGATGTCTTTCCAAAGAACTCTAAGGAACATACAAAGAATAATTGTGTTTCAGATGGTATAAATGTTTGTTAGTTGTAGTATGAAAAGTTACGAGTCTAGCCTAATGATGATTTGGTGGATGCCAAGTGAAATAGCATCATAGAGAAGTTCAATCAACATGATATACTCAGTGATATTGTTTGTTGATCGACTAATAAAAATTCCTTGAAAACTCACTAACTCGCCACTTCCAGCAAAAATGGCCCATGCTGCAGAAGATATGTTTTGCGTACTACGACTAGCACCATCGACATAACCAGCAAATCATTTCAAAGGTTCTAACATCTGCAACAAATGCAAAGCAGATTACTTAACCACATAAAAACTCTAAAATACAGATTGACACACACAGATGCAATTAAAGCATATATAGAGTGTTTTTCACTGCACTCAATTAAGCATAGTAACATTTGAGATACAACCCATTTCAGGGCTATGACAATGGAATTCCATGATAATCCACCAACTCATGGGCACCTTTTGGCGAAACACGCTTGACAATATAAGGACCCATCCAAAGTGGTTCAAATTTTCCTGCTCGTAGTTTATTAGCTTCCTGATCATAAAGCAAGACTAGGTCTCCTTCTAAGAAAACATGAGGCTTGAAATTACTTTCATATTGCACCTTGATTCATTTCTTATGTGCTTCATTAGCCAATGCGGCTTCATGACGAGTTTCAACTAGATGGATAAGTTCTAAGAAACGTGCTTCTTCTTCAGAAATGTTAGGTAATAGGTCAATCGTTAGTTTGATAGATGAAATTTGACATTGTACCAAAAGATTGCCTCCAGACCATACACCATTTGAAAGTGTGTGAATCTAGTTACATTTCTCATTGAGGTTTGATATCCCCACAAGGAAGAGTGCAAGATTAAATTCCAGTTTCATTTCTGAACACCTATTATTCTTTGAAGCATTCACTTTAGGACTTTGTAGTGTCGGCACTGTAAAAATATAGCTTTCAAATGTTATGGGTGATCAGTCCACTTTTGTGAATGAGCAGGTAAATCATCAAGGTATGGTTGAATAATATGTCTCATTTCATGGAATGCATAATTCGTTGCCCTCTAAAAACTCTCTCCTATGTTTCTCGAACCAAAAGGGAGTTTCCTGTAAGCTAATGTGCCCCATGGACAAATAAAAGCAGTTTTAGATTGGTCCTCTGGGCTGATATTGATCTGATTATAACCAGAAAATCCCTCCATAAATACGAATATTTCGCATCCGTCACATCCATAAATAATATGGTCGATAAAGGGAGTGGGATAGCTGTCTTTTGGACAAGCCTGATTAACTTCCCTATAATCAACACACACTTGTATTGTCCCTTGTTTCTTCATGACAGGAACAATATTGGAAACAAAATCAGTAAGAGGAACAGGGTAAATGAAACCAACATGCAAAAGTTTTTCAATTTCTATTTTAATAGCAACAACCTTCTTTTGATGAACAGGATGGAGACACTATTTCTGTTATATACCTAGGGGGGGATAATATGGGGTACAAAGGGAGGTACCCAAGGGAATAATGTAATAATGGGATGGGCCATAGTAATAAATAAGATGGTTAACCTGTATCATGTAAGGGACTACAAGTAGTTATTAATAATGTAATGGGCCCATTGTATTAGATAGATGGTATTGAGGGAACCATGGTAATGACCCATGGTATTGTATGCTCTGATACTACTTGTTATAGATCTGATATGAAAATATATGACAATGCAAATAAACCCCAGAAATAACAAGATGTGAATATAGATAGAAATGCTTCTCTTTATTAATCAAACCCTTAAGGTAGGGCAATACCATACATTCACTCCTTAAGGAAGGAGAACAATCCACAAGCTAGATGCTGATTCATACAATATTCCTTGACACTCTCAATATGGAGTCTCTAGCCTCTATATAGGCCTCATACATACAATACCATGGGTCATTACCATGGTTCACTCAATACCATCTATCTAATACCATGGGCCCATTACATTATTACTAACTACTTGTGGTCCCTTACATGATACGGGTTAACCACCTTATTTATTACTATGGCCCATCCCGTTATTACATTATTCCCTTGGGTACCTCCCTTTGTACCCCATATTATCCCCCCTAGGTATATAACAGTTGCAATGGTTTGACATTAGGATACATTTTGATTTGGTGTTCAATTATACTAGAGTCAATTCTTGCCATCTCCTCATATGACCATGCAAATATATCTCAAAATTCGTGAAAGAGAGAATGATAAGTATCAAGGTCTGATGGAGAACAAGATTTGCCAACACAATTGTTTTCTACAATGTTACGTTTGGTCAAAATATTGATAGAAATAGTTTCTTCGATATTTGGTAGGTTTCTCTCAGAATCTATTGTATGTATGAAAAAAGATTTCGAAAGGAAATCGACAACTAAAGGGTGATTAAGTTCATTTGAATAATCTTCTATGTGATTTGGAAAATGAGAACGATGATCATAATCTTCCCATGGTTCTCCTTCCAGCATCATTGATTGGATGATTCCTTCATTAGTAGAAGATATGCATGAAAAAGGATCGAAGGAAGTACCATATTCTAATGAACAATATATCCATACAATCAACGAAGATCGATTTGGGTTTGTTGCACAAGCCTGAAAGATTTATTGCTATGCAAGATCAATAGGGCTTAGCGGCATGATCTCATTACCACTATCAACTTCAAATCTATTGGAAATATTCCTTAAGTCAGATGAAGTGGAAGATATCATGTTGCAAGTATCAAATTTTGGCACTTCCACTAATTTTGATGGTGATGGTAGTGAAAAGGTACCCATTAAGGAAGAATCTTTAAAGAAACCTACACCAATGTTTTGAAGAGATAGCAAGGGTCCATGTATCAATGGAATGCTTCTAGTATCCTATGAACTAGAGGTGAAGAAGGTAAGTTGTTCGATAACTGTGTCTCCATCCTTATGAGGGAATGCAATCGTATGCAAGTACATTGAAAGCACAACAACCATAGCATAAACCCAATGTATTCCTAGCAAAACGTTGTAGTTGAGGGGTCCGTCAACAACCTCAACTTCAATAGTTCCTATTTTTCCTCCTAGCTCAATTTGCAGATTACTCAATATCCCACAAGGCATATATGTGTGACTGTCAAAAGCTTTAAACATCGTTCGTGAATGTGACAAAGGTGGTGAGCCAAGTGTTTTCCAGAAATTCATAGACATAATACAAGTAGATGCCTCCTCGTCAATAATGGTTCGATGAACAAGTTTATTCAAGGCATTTAATTGAATTAGGAATGCTAATTATGCTTGTAACTATGGCGTATAACCTGCATGGTTGAAAACCACAAGATTGGAATTAGTTGGATTGATTCAAGCAATTGCTAACAACAAAGCCTACTTTTGGGAGGCACAGTTTTGAAGCACCTCAAGCGTTGACATAGCAGAAGGTAACTCAGCCAAATCTTCTACTGTGTTATAGTTCTATGTAGCTCGAGCTTGAGGGTTAAATGTTGATTTAGGTACAACTCCCTTAGGTGGTTTTACTGTTAACTCTCGTGCAATAGGTGGTGGAATAGGATCATTCGAAGTTGAAGTCAAAGGAGTAGGTTGATCAACCTGGCTATTTGACGATCACGGTTGATTTACATAATATTTATTTCATTTTGACACGAGAATATCATTTTTCGGCTTAGAGGTAGATAGCATAAGCACTTGGGAAGTGGAAGCATGGTATGTAGAAACCATATGTGTCTTTGGGTTCAGAAACAGATCAGTTAACACTACAAATGTATTAGAAGTCTTCAAAAGCTTTCAGACTTCGGAGTGGTGAGGACAATCTTACGTAAAATTCTCATCATTCCAGATCAAACATGGGTCACGAGGTTTCCTAGCCGAAGGAGAGGAATTGGATGATTTCTCTTGGGGGGAGTTATTTTTTTCTTCTTGTTTTTCCCTTTTTTCTTACTTCCTAGTTGCTTTTCATGCTTTTCTTTATCAGATGACACGACATTAATTTCGGAAGCAAGATTTTTATCAGATGCAGTTGAAGTTTCATTGGAAATGGCGAGTGTTTGACCAAATAGTATACATGTTGTTTGTGTGCTTGGAGAATCAATCGCACTGTCATCGGCATGAGAGTTCTTACTTGATGGTGGAGGAGGAACAACGAAAGCTGGTCAGGGTGCATTTCGGATCTTGTCATAGAGTGTGCCACACTATGTATAAATGAAGTCCAAATATTGGGCACGATCAATTGATTTCTCTTCAGTGACAACAAGAATTTTATAAACCACTCAGCTAGGAGTAGATCAGGAACACAAGTTTTAACCATTTGACGATGACGCTGCCACTCATGAATATGATCAGAGATATGATTAGTAGTAGTTTGTTTAAAGATGGTTAATAGTTCTGTTCCAGTTTGATATTATATGGGTAGCTGGAAGTGGGTTAAAAACGTGGTAGCTAAGGTAGTGAAGTTATCAAAAGAATCTTGTGGTCACTCAATGTACCACTTCACAGCTAGACGAGTAAGCGTTCTCTCGAAAAGACGTAGTCTAATAGAATCATCATTCAAGGAGTTTGATGAACACCACAGATGAGAATTCATGACATGGTTGGATGGGTCTTCTCCAGCGTTTCCATTAAATTTTAAAATATCAAACAGTAACTTATGAGGAATCACCAACCACCAAGGTGCATAAAGAATTGGATCATTGTTGAGCCAATTTAGATCTGGTAACTCAAGTGTCGCAATGAAAGACAACCGTCTTTTGAGGTTAGGTTGAGCATATCCAGGGTAAGATGGGATTGCATGGACAATAGGCCTTTGTATACCAACATAAGGCATCTGCTAGTTGCAACCTCAATATGGGTGAGTTTGTTGAGCAAACCCGGTGTAAGGTTGTTATTGTGCACTAGGGTATATTTGTTGTTGTCCAAACCGAGCATTGGCTTGTTGACTAGGACCTAGGTAAACTTGTTGTGTTGCTGACCAAACCAAGCATAGGCTTTTTGTCTAAGTCCAGGTTGAGGTTGGTATTAATGGAATTTTTGCTCTTGAAGAAACTATTGTTGTTGTTGATTTAACGATTGTTTCCCACCAATATAAGGTTGACCAGGTTGTGACTACACTAAACCAGTGTAACTCTGAATCTTTCCATTAAAAGGTAAACTAGTCTGTAGTTGTTAGATTCCAGACACAAGTGGTTGTTGTAAAACTTCCTGAGAATGTTATATATGTATACCTGAAACTTGGGGGTCTAAGGTTGAAGGACCAGATTACACACATTGAGATAGAACAATATGAGCTTATGGTTGCGGTAAAGTTGTAACAAAAGGTGTTGTAGATATGGATGAGATAGATTGCATAGATTGTGATGGATACACAAGCATAGGTTGAATGGGCATTGTTGGCTGCTAGTGACAGAAAATCATTCCAAGCTGACCTAAAGATGATAGCATACCGACATATGGTTTCCCCCTAGAAAATGGAGGATAAGGAGAATGTGCATATTGTTCTCTGTATGGGGTTAGTCTAGTGTAAAGAAGATACACAGGATGGTAACCAGATGAACTAACTTAATCTAAACTTGATGGGTCTCACTTTTTGGTATCTGTTAATGAGGAACTAGATAAAATTCTAGTAGAGGACATTGGTGAAGATCAAGGGCTAGAAGCAACACCTCAGTGGGTTACCGATAAATATTGGTAACCCAATGGGACAGACAAAACACCATACAAGTGTGACATAATTATCGTAGTAAACATCAAAGAGGTTGCAACAAAATATACTGTCGTAGCCATAACATATGGTATGGTTTGGGATGTTAGCTCTGCCATAGTCAAATGTCCAAATAATTTTCCTAACAAATCAACGGGTGTCTGAAAGTAATCAAGATCAAAAGGAGTAGTAAAATGAGTATGAGGATACAGATAAAGTCTAGTTCCAAAATGGAATGGAGTTCTGGGTGATTCTACCTCAGGTTCCTCTTCTATTGAAATCAAACGAGGTGGAAGAATTTCACCATCAGGTCCATAATAAATTTCTGGTATTTGTCGCTGAGGTAAGGAGGAAGTCTCAATAGTTACAATTGTCTGAGGATATACCAGTCGATCATCTTTTGGTAAGGTAATAACTTTTGATTGTTCAACATCAATATCCAAATGTTTTGGTAGAAGAACAAGTTTAGGTTAGGCTTCTTGAACAACTTCTGGTTCAAAAGTAAGTTTTGATTAAACAGTGATGGGTTCAGGATCAACTTCTAGTTGAATAGATTTAGGTTCAGAATTAATTTCTTGCTGAGCAACTTTGGATTGAGAATCAACTTGTTGTTGAACAACTTGGGTTACCATTTAACCAGATTCAACTCTAGTTTCCTCGGGTAATTGTGAAGATTCCACTTCAGTAACATATGTACCAGTAACTATAGGAGTAACTGGGGTCACAGTCCTTACCGGTATAGGTGTTTCTAGTAATTCAAATGAAGAACCACAAGCTTGTGAAGTACTGGATCCAGTCAAATGAGACTGCTTCAACTTGATAGGTGTAGCTTTGGGTGGCAAAAGTGGTTTGCTCACTGCTCTCCGCAAACGATGGGGTAAGGGTCGATTTTCCTCCATGATTGTTGATTGATTTTATTACAAAAAGGAAATAAAAAAAGGGGTAAATTAGGCGAAAGGTTTACCAAGAAACTGTGAACTACAGAATACCTCCTGGCGAACTCAGAAGTACGGGTAGACAATCTCCCCAAATGTTGTGTTTGGTGTATCACAGTGTAAAATACGGTCGACTTTGTTACCTATGGATAGCAAACTATTGTTGCCCTCCCATATATACCCGAAAGTACATGGAGGCCCAATCTGTATTAGCATTGTCTAATGTGAAACCACACAATGAGATCATACCCATATACTTTACATACTGTAACACCACCCTATATATGTGAAGATACGTGGACGAGCTATGATAAACTCACATACATTGAATGAGGTATCACACTCGGAATGTATCGTAGACAAGTTAGTGACAACTACTATGTTTTACGGCATCGGAACATGTCTCTAGCCTAGAACCTCCAAATGTTTTGTGTTAGGTGGCAATGCTCCATTAGGTTAATTGATGTTAATTTTAAGTTGATCTTGATTAAGAATTTCCCTTTCAAGGTTCACCACGTGATGTATTTGAAATTCCTAGAATGCAACTAATATGATAAGAATTCTTTTTATTCAATTTTAACAATCAAAACCTTAGCTAGTAGTGATAGAACAATCAAATTCTTTTAATCAAAGAAGAAAGAACACATCTAATGCAATTTCCGTAAACTATTCCTATGAGCACACACAAACTTTTTCAATGCACAATGCAAGTTTTGGTTTTCAATTCCCTTAATCTTGAAATGAACAAAAGGAAACTAATGCACATACAATCAATCAATATTTTTGCAAGAAAGAATAATTTACAATAGTTTCGTTTCGAAAGTAATGAAGTATTTTATGACACTTTCTTTTGAACAAAGATTAATCGACTATAAACTAACTTTGACAATGAATTGATAGCGATAAAGAAATATTTTAAAAAACACTAAACAATCAAGGCCAAAGTAGGGCTAGCAAAGGAAACACAAATTGATCTTAGAGATGCAAGCATCATTGATCTTTCAGCATGCAGAAATTGAAGTAAATTTTGGAAAAAATCAATTCAAAGGAGGGATTTATGTCCTAAGGTGGATCAACACAACCCTGAATGGGAGACAATGCTCTTGAGAGCACTGTCCTCAAGCCAAGGGTGCTTTGTAGTGGTTTCTGTCCTGACCAAGCTTGTGTTGGTGCCAGAGAGGCCATTCTAGGGGCTTTAAAGCACAATGTTTTACTAAAAAACACTTCAAAAATGCTGAAACAAGATCAATGGAAGCATGTAAAGTCTATTAGGGTGTATGATGATCGTTCCCGAGTGGATTTTCTAATTTTTTATGTGGAATTTTGCATATATGGATAAACACAATTTCCCTAGATGGGTAGCTACATCTAGAACAATAGATTTAAAGTGCTTGACCTTTTACCATAGAAGATAAATAAGACAAGGGACCTAATTGTTATCTTTCTGTTTCCCTTTGTCTCCTCTCTTTGTCTCCTGTCGCTGCTTCTCAAACTTAATCTTCTCAACGGGTACCTGCAATCATGAACAGAAGACAAAAAACCAATCAAAGCAAGAGATCTATCTACTATAAGTAAATGGAATCAAAATAATTTTCACATATAATCATCATAAATGAAGACAAAAATATGGGAAACGGTGTAAACAACTTTATTAAGTAGAAGGAAGAATTACAACCATGAAGTCTGATCCATTGTCATCAATAGCACAGTAGTTTGCCAACATAATAGTACTTTCTTACAATCTCAATCCTCACGCCAATAGTATCTCCTTACAAATTCTCAAAGTCCAGCCCCTGATCACTTAGATGAGTGCTCAATTTATAGGAACATGGAGGAGGTTTGGTCATAAATGACGGTATTGAATGGTCTTTCAAACTTAGAGTTAGTCTCCATGGAGGAAGGGATGAGAGGATAGGAGGTTACTTAACTCATTCCCTATCCTATTTTGAGCTCATATGAGATGATAAGTGTGGGAATCTTCTAGATGGCTCGAGAAGATAAGAATATTCCTAGAACACTATGATGATTTCACTCAATCTCACCTAGTGCAGGTCAAATTCGGCCTAAGTGCTTTCAAAAGAACCTTGACATGGGCCTACCTATACTGAAGCACACTTACCCTTCACCAAGGTTACATTTGTCCCTCAAGCAGCCATTTCTAGAGGGTTTCGGGCCAAGAAACTCTTAGGGAATGAGGCATTCAAAGTGATGAATTGTCGAGTGCATGTAGCAACTAAATTAGTGTTTGATGAGCCCTAATGGTACTAATATGAATGATGGGAGTGATGTGCCCAAATGCATCTATAACACTGGGCCATAAGGTGTTCAGGTGGTGGGGACCAGAGTTACATAAATATTTTATTGTTGGCCTATTAAAATACATCATTAAAGGTAGGAACCATTTGTTGGTTGGGTAAGATACAACTATTCAAGTAAGAGAAATAAAGTTCGGTAAGTAAGTGGGCAAAATTTAATTCTCCTACTTTCATAAATCTTTCTTGAAGGGGAGGGATATTAAAATAATGACTCAAAGCAAAAGATTGCATTGAAAGACCACAGGTAAGGTTCTTGGGTATGGGATTCCCTCGATTCAACACTTCATGACATGGTAGAATGACTTTCATAACTTATATATTTCTTGAAGAACATAGTGTAATGACCAAATATCATATGGAAGGATGACTTACCTGAAGGTCCATGCCTTAAAAGCTACCAGGAGAGCAAATGAAAGTGTTTATAAATTACCCCTAGAAATATAACATCTTCTCCTTACAATGAGGTTGCAAATTTGTAGAAGCAAGAAAGTCCTTTTTCACAGTTAGGCTGGCATTTGAGAAATTGGTTTGATATGGAATCGACAAGGTAGTGATGGAAACACTCAAGGAAACAAAAGTTGGGAGAAAAGTAAAAAAAAAAATTCTACAAACATTAATCTCTCATAGCTTGAGAAAAGTGGTAGAGAAAAGTTTAATCTCTCCTACCTTGACATAACTGGTGGTCAATATCAACACATACAAGAAATTTGTTGTGGAATATTATCAAAACTAATAGAAGGATATGAAAGAGTGTACAGTAAGAACCTTGACAAACACACCCACGGAAACTTGCAACATTGTTTGTAGGAAGAGAAAATTATGTTTCTTTTTTCCACACATGTATGTTAGCAGATTACAATTTGATGAATATGTTTTCCTATTATCATATATGGTTTCATACTTTAATGAAACATTTGCCAAAACTTCACAACGTTTTATTATTCAGTGAAATATTTTCCAAGGTCTTACAAGATTTTATAATTCAGTGAAAGATTCACCATGAATTTACAAGATAATATAATCTAGTGAGAGATTCGCCAAAAAAATTATATATACATATTATATTATTGATAAAATCACCTCCCATTTTTCCTGTCTCATGGGGATTCGCCCATATATTATACATATAAATTTAGGGTGGTTCTAAAAATTTTCCCTCTACATATATCACCTTGGTCATTTAACATAGGCTCAACAAGTCTTCCTTCTAATAGTGGATTTTCTTTTCCAATATCATTGTACATGGGCGCAATTTTCCACCACTACTCACAGATTTATTGCTCCTCCAATACCACCACACATCAAGTTGTTCACAAGGTCTTCTATTGCTCCATATTCACTTGCACAATCAAATCCAAAACCAAGACTTCTTAAAATTACAATGCTCCTCCAAGATCACTCAACATACACTCAATATGACTTCCTTCTAATAGTGGATTTGCTTCTCCAATATCACTCTAAGTAGGCACAAATACCAACTCTCATAGTTGGCTTTCCCCATCACAAACATTGCACAATAAGCTCCAAATCTGCCAACAAATCACAATCCCTTAGTCCATAAAGGTGACTACATAGTAGGATTGATAACTAATTGTCATCTATTTCTTGGTTGTAAGAAATTCAATGGACACAACTATACAATCATCTACTTAAAAATTAGAAGTTCTCAAACCCTCAATTAACCTTGACAAAGCCTAAGCTTCTCAAGCATGCACCAACAACTCCTAAGGCCTCTCAACCCCGAAACAAGTATTTTGGCAACACCTTTCCTCAGCTTGGATTCCTGTATCTTAACTCATAGCCCTTGTTCTTCCTTCACTCATATTTAAGGATACTCAACCCCTCTTCCAGGTATCATTCAAGCCTTTCACCCCTCTTTACAATGGAAGATTAGAGCTTCAACCCTCTCACACAACATTGAAGTATGGAAACCCTTAAAGAAAGATACTCACAACCTTCTTTCCTGAACAAAACACCTTGAAGCAGTAGATTAATATAGAAGAATAGTTCAACCTCCTACCCTTGGAATAGTTCCACTTTGAAATAAAAAACTCCCCTTCAATCATCTATGATTCTGTTGGACACCTAATCCTAAAGGGTTAGTGTGGAAGCCGAATGGACAAAGCAGTCCAAGGGACCTTGGGATGTGAATCCCAATGGTCACCAAATGTACTATAAATGTATATCTAATTATTAATAAAAATGTACTGAATGATTTATCTTTCCTATTGTTTTCCTATTTGTTCTCCTTGACCATGTCTGTTTAACATGGTATTAGAGCCAGGTTGTGTGGCCTGTGAGCTGCCTTGAATAGAGCTGCCGTACCCTCATTACCTGCGCTGTGTTACGCTGTGAATGTGAGTCTGACATCTTATCAGATGCGTTTCCCTCTAACCCTCTAAAATCTGCCTGGCATCTCAGAGCTGGTTTGATATGTAACATTTGAACGCTGCCCTCTGACATTGAAACGTTGTATCTGCGTTTTCATTATCAGCTTTCTGGTGAACGTTTGAACGCTGCCTGAAGGTAACGCCCTGTTTATGAAAACAACGCTGCATACCAAACAACTGAAACAGTAACGCTGCCCTGAAGGAAACGCTGCCTGACGCTGCCTGAAGAAAACGCTACCTAACATCTGAGAGAAGAACGCTTCCCTGCCTGAAGACTGCATGGTAAGCGAATATCCATCAGTCCATGAGTTTGGAGCCACTATTTGTAAATTTAAAGCTAGCAAGAGCGTTTATTTTTTGGATGAGCAACTACCTTCTCTGGTCTGCGAATTTCCTTGTAAAGAACTGTCGTTCTGATTCTTGAATTGAATTTGGCTTTGCCACCTGTTGAACACGACCAGTTATTTGTTGCATCTCTGGCTTGGTATCAGAACACCCACATTACACAAATTTCTTTCAGGCGTTTCCCTTTTCAGGTGTTTGGAAAATTGAGTTTTGAATGTTTGGAGAGTTGTGAAAACGGAAAGGCCAGAACAATAGTTCGGCACGGCTCCACATTATGATCGAGAAGACCGTCCATCAGAAATGTAGTTCGGTCCACTTTTAATTTGATCGATCCTTCCTAATCGAAAGCCAGCCTGTGGATAGTCGCCTTAAAGCCCGTGGATATATAAATAGGTACAGGTCACTTGATCGTTCTTTTAGGATCTGTATATCGATTCAAGTTCTTAGAATCGGCTCATCGTACAATCATAATCGGAGAAACCCTGTCAATCTGTTGAAAGGTCGCGGAAGCTTAACAACATTTCTTCTGAACCATCGAGTTGCAAGTGTGAATGCAGTTGCCATCAGAACAACCATGCAGATCCCAGTTATACCTTATGTTCCTTTGACTATACCTGCATATGTCGGCTTTTTGTAATTAAAGTACTGCGCTATACTTGCGAATTCTAATTCAGAGGCATGGGTTACACGAGGGAAATCGCAAGCTAAATGGTTGCTAGCATGTAGTATCACTCCTATCACAATGGCCGCTGAAATAGTCTTATGAAAATTTATATTATCATCGAAGGGAACGAACAATCCAAGCTTAGTAGACCGGAGCCAAGTAATTGTGTTCCGACACACTGGAAGCAATATGAGCGCCATGTTGAGTTTCAGAGTCTCGGCAGAACCTTTAACAATCAATAGACAAGGCAGCTTTTCATGTTATGGGCTACTGTAGCAGTCCAACTATACATTTGGATTTTATATATACTGTGTATTGATTAATGTGTATTGATTAAAGTCCTGCAAGGGCGTTACCAATACTTCGAGATTTATGAGCAAAGCCTTGTGGATACATTTAGGTTTCGCTCCCTTGGATGCAGGCTGCAAGGAATAAAGTGCCACCGGGACATGACATTCATCTTGCCTTCGAAGCACTAGAGGGACGAATCCAAATACCCTTCTTCTTAGAAAAGAGTCAGAATCTCAAACAGGAGTTTTGAGTATTTCTCGGAAGAGAATGATACAGAGAGCACGTTCATCGACTGAGTCACGTCCTTCAAGGCTAAAGACGACGCCACCCATCAAATCTCAGTACAACCCGAATGGACTCATTTGCCCTGTATTTTTCTCCACTGAGAATCCCATTTATTGAAGTTTTATATAAACTCTGATATCTTTCTACCCGAATGGACTCATTTGCCATGTATTTTTCTCCACTGAGAATCCCATTTATCGAAGTTTTATATAAACTCTGATATCCCATTTATCGAAGTTTTATATAAGCTCAACAGATTTCTCATACATCTGTTGTTGAAAGTTTCCACCTTCTGCTCAGCAAAATTTCAGAAAGAAATAAGGCAAACACCCTCAATTGGCTACCTCGTATTTCCTATTCTACTGCCATTGGCTTATATGCTCATATTGAAGTATCGAGATAGCATATTGAAGTTTTTTTAATCAGTTTTTATTTAATCATGAAGGTAGAAAGTTGAAATTAAAAGCAGCATTTTCTGGAGGAGAGCTCAGTCATTTCCTGCCATTAGAATTATTACGCTTTGATTTTAATAGTGGTGCACTTGTTATGACTCTAATTGGTGGTGTATTAGAGTTTCTCAAAACTCTGATACAATCTACTGTCGAAGATACAGTTAAAATCAACAAGAACACTCTTTGTGACATTAAAGCATGTCTGCAGAATACACAGGAAAAAATAGAGTTTTTGGAGCTTGAATCTCAGCTTCAACGAGCAGAATTACAGCAGTGGAGTCATCATTCTGAACCTATTTCTGTTCAGAAGGTTGAAACAGACTCCCATAAACAGCAAGTCAATAATGCAGCAATTGTACATGCAAATGCAGAAACTCAATCTGCACTTCCCAAGCCCATCATCAGACCTTGGGAACAGCTTGTCCACAACAAGCACAAAACCGGTCTTGGATATGACAAGGACTTGTCCTTTCATATTCCAGACTATGC